>BQNB010008339.1:0-90322 GCA_026074375.1 Tanacetum coccineum | reverse complement strand
CGGTTAAATTCTTAACGCATAGCACTTTTCACTTAAATCCGACGATTTTTACCAAAATCGACAAAATAATAAATGGAAAAAAATTTCTATAATTTAGAAAATAATTATATAAGTCAAAATAAATAATGACTTTAAATTCGGGTTCTTACAGGTTGATAGCTGATAAACTCTTTGTAGTTTCCCGTTTTCACTGCAGGAGTTCCAGTAAGATTGGTGTTCCTGTTGGGATTACTAGCACTTGCCATGGCAGCAGTTTGTACTTCCAGGGCAGCAGTAAAATCAGCAATCAGTTGCCAGATGGCATCCAAAGTTATGGCTGGTGTTTTGGATGTTTTTGAATTTTAAGCGCTTAGGGGTTATGGTATGATTCATGAAGACGGAGATAATGATGCAATTAGTGGAAATGATGATGAAAGAGCGATAAGTTGGAAACAATAAGATACGAAATGGGATTGCCTTTATAAATAACTTGCCTTCTTACTGTACATAGTCAAGATTTGACAAGCGTTTTTATTTATACCACACATCCCATGGCTAGGATAAAGCTATAACTATTCTAAGAGTTTGTTGATTCTGAGCCAGTAGATGATATCCTAAAGATCCTCCTGATTTGTTTGGTGACGAGCTTGCATTTTCTCAATGATTTGTTCAAGATCGGAAATTCTGTAGTAAGCAAAGGCAATCTTATCCTTTGCCCTAACTGCTCTTTTTGAAGTTTGATAATCTGAGTACGGATTTTCTTGAGTTCAATCTTTAGTTCGTTACCATTGATACGTCCTTCTTCCATTCTCTCAATGTGGTGAAGGGAGAGTTCATCTAAGTAGTTCAAAATATCTTCGACTTGTTTATCTTATCTAAACATTTTCCTATTTCAAATACTTGAGGTGGGGTAGGAGTATAAACTGAGGAAGATGGTGATACCAAATTACGGGTTTGATTCCGAGATGGATTAGATAACGTAGTTGAGGAGGAAGATGGGGAACATATTCGTTTCTTAGGTGGTAATAGTTCTTCAGGAATAAAGAAATATCGAGGATTAAATAGTAATGATAGTGGTAATATCGGAGATAGAGTCAAAATAGCTGGTGGAGTAATAGGATCTGGTGATGAAATAGGTAATTCCTTAGCATAAATTGCTTGTACGTCCTTCAAATAAGTATTATTGTAGAAAGATGAGAGTACCGGTGGAATCATATTATCGTTAGAGTTTTCCGAAGAGTTAAAAGAATTGCTTCCTAATGAAACTGGGAAATAATCCGATGAGACCGAAGTATAGTTAAGAATATTCATAGAGGAAAAAGTATCCTCAATATCGGAAGTAGCAGAAGACATCGTTCTGATAACAACCCAGTTTGTAAATAACATAAGTTATTTATGTAATAGTATAATAGATATGTATCTTTACGTACTTGTTCCGGAATGTAGTGGCACGGAGGACTTGATGCTGAAAATGAAATGAGGTTATATTTAAGGTTTTATACCTTGTTCTCAATAAGACCCATGGATCTAATACAATCAGTAACACCCCCATTGTTGACAATATAGCAGCGAAGCTAATCTAGGGTTTTAAAAAAAATAAAAATTTAATTCATGAATAACAACAAATCATAAAATCATAGAAAACAACTTAAAAGAGACGTAGTTGGAAAATTTAGTTATCATCATTTTAATCAATTTTACAAAATGCAGGTCCCCAAAATCTAAAACATTATGTTTGAATGATAACAGTGCAGCCATCTTCGAGCCCATGCCACTCCGTACCGCAACTTGCTCAATTACCTGAGATAAACATGCTAAAAAAGGTCAACACAAAGGTTGAGTGAAATTCATAGGTTTGAAATGTAATAATTGAATACAAGTAATATTATAATAATTGTATAAACACAATTATTATGAAAATGATATGTGATCGATCTTGGTCATGTTTATTATATACCCGACTACTAGTAATTAATCGGCAATGATCATAGTAACATGTATATCCTGTATTGCTTGTTTGGTCTGATTGGTCTTGTTCTCATGTCACCAACACATTATCATCCAAAGTCAATTTAACGACTCAAAGAGCTCATAATATCAACATATTAACATCCAAAGTACAATTAACGATCGTCGCAGTGCAAATTATAACGACTTTAGGATCTATTTACTCTAACATTAATAACCAAAGTCAATTTAACGACTCTGAAGTACAAATTAATGACTTGTAAGGAAATATGAAAACTAACATATTTAATATCCATAGTCAATTTAACGACTTGAAGTCAAATTTAATGACTTGTAGGATCTATGATACTAACAGATTAATATCCATAGTCAATTTAACGACTTGAAGTCAAATTTAACGACTTGTAGGATTTATAACTTAGACATTGATTGTAATGATACATCAGATTAGCATATAGTTCTGGTAAAACACTTGTATCCGTACTTTATGCATGTATCCTCCTCACAGGTTTTTATGAAATAATAAAGAGAATTAAAAGTGAAGCTATGAACTCACGAAGTCATTGAAAAGTAAACCACATTGTTATAAGATAAGAAGTGTATGTTAAAAGAGTTTGTAACGAGCCATGTATCCCCCTCGCGGGTTGTTATATAAACATGTTATGAACTTTACCTTATAGTAATGTAATAAATAATTCCAAATTGAAAGTCTGACTACCCTTATCTAATCATTAACCGGGAATGTTGATATAGTAAAAAGATAGTAAACAGCCACTTCACCAACCTGAGTTAAATATGTTGAGTCTAAGAAGATTGTACACTAAAACTTAGTTTAAAGAGTTATGATTTTGATTTGAAGAGTATTGGAATTATTATATCACCGTTCGAGGACCATCATACTTCAGAATCAATCAGTAAACGTTTGAGGAGCTAGGACACTTTAAATCTTAAACCCAACAACACAGACGTTAACGTAATACCAAGATGAAAACTCCCTTAATATGAAGCTCCAAGTATTGTTGGAATGATAATAATCCGTGACATGATTTTTGAAATCCAATGAAGATGAATAATATAATAGTTTATAACAAAAGCAGTGTTTAAGCATTTTTTATATAATATCTGGAAATGTTAAGCACGTCAAGCGTTAATTAAAGTTATGTCTGGTAATGTTTTGAATGTGTTTTTATACTTTTTCAAAATGTTACATTTTAGACCCTTAAGTTTGAAAAATGGCAGAATATACCCTTGGAGTTTGCACTTTTACGACTTTGGTCCCTCAAGTTTAAAAGATATACCAAATAAACCTTGTACTTTGAAAAGTGACATAATAGACCCCTATAGTTATAACTTTGATAAAATGACACTTTTAGTCCTTTTAGTTATAAGTTTCTGAAAGTTACGATATATACCCCTCACATGGATTATAATTACAAAACATGTCCAAATTGCCATGCAAGCTTAGTTTAACATTTCAATAGACATTTATAAGTTATAATAAACTAAAATATGAAGTTTTAACGCAACACAAGTTTAAAATAATGATTCGTTAAGCTAGGAAGTAAATTGGGTCAAATTAAGGTTTCAAAACGTAAACGCTTGGGTTTTAAGTTCAAATTCCTTCAATAATCAATAAAGTGTTTATTTTAACATTGGTTAAGCATGCTAGGATAGATTATAACAATATTAACCATAAGACATTAGATTTAAGGAAAAACTCGAAGTTGATTTAATTAGGGTTTCGGGTGTACGGTTTTAGATAAAAAAAGGCATAACACATAGATTTTTGAGTTCAAAGCTTTATATTATGATTTTATCAAGATCATATGAATATAATAACGTTATAAAAGCAGATCATAAGTTTAGAGAACCTGGTCTTAAGCTTATGGTTTAGAAACGGGTCCGTAATCAATGACTATACGTTTTTGGTACGCTAAATAACAACTCCGGCCTTCGTTTCTCAGGGCATCCGCTTCTTGAACATATTTTATGATCCTAGGATCATATGGGAGCAAAGTATTGCTGCCTTATGGGTTATAGAAAGAAGATAGGGGTGCGAGTATGAATGAACACATAAGAATCCTATTTATACCCATTTGAAGGTATAATGAGTAAGCAAGGGTTATGATCTGGTCTTGACACATAGTAGGTCTAGTGTATGATGTGTATAAGCTAGAATTTCAATGGTGGAGGTCTAGAAAACTAGGTTGAATGATGTGGCTACCTTTTTTGCTGCCGCGGCTGAAGAGAAGCAAAAGAGAGGGCCATGTAACTCTCAATTTAACCATGGAGGAAGGTCTAAGCAGCTGTGTAAAGCAGAATGAAGGTTTCTAGAAAGGATTTCATATAAGTTATTATGCACATGGTTGGTTATATAAATGGGTCAAAAATGATGATGAAGAGGTTCGGGTCTAGTTTAGGTTCGACGAGGGATGCACAAGTTTTCAAGCTTACATACATGAGTAATTTGAGTATGGAATGGTTAAATCATGTCCCTAATGTCTGAATAAAAGAAAGTAATTAACAAAGATTAGCAAGTGGTTGGTGATTAAAAAATGATGAAATGATGTGCGCGGTTCAAATAGGCCCTATAGTGGATTTTTTTGACTTTCTTGGCTTATATTTTTGCATACCTCTGATTAGGAATGATAGTGAATACAAAACCTAGGGCTTAAATAAAGAATTACAATTAATTTGCTCGATGTTTAAGTTAAAAAGTTGATTAAAAGAATAAGCATTGCTTGGAATTAGGGACTCATTAACTACTATTTAATGGTTTTCTAGCTTTGTAATTCTTGTACATTGTTGAAGAAAGGATGGTTAATGATAGATAAAGGTTTTTAAACTCATTTATGGTTAAACAATGACCTTTAATGCTACTTATGAGAATGATATGGACTGAAAATGATGTAAACGGGTCAAAATCAATTAGGGGTCAATTAGGTTTTCTAGATTCGTTCTTTGGATAAAATAAGTAGAATGATGAAATGATGAAGGAATATATTGTGGATGGTTAAATATTAGATGTTATTATAACTTATTTAAGAGTTGGTTTAGGTTTACAATGGGTAAAAATCAAGACACGGGTCATGGTTTAGAAACTAGCTCAGTTTTAAGGTTTAGGATTTTGAATTAGGGTTTTGAGTGCAAAAAGATGTATGAAAGCTTATGAATAGAATAATTAGGGTTTACACATTGTATATTGAGTGTAGTAGCTTGAACATAAGTGATGGTGAAGAAATTAGAATGAGAACGGAGGTAAAACGGCTATTTTAGATGTCATGCTTAATGACTTGTACGTTATGATTTTAAGGACTTGTACTTTAACTTGGAAGGAGTGTATATTTCAAATGAGATGTTATATTACTTGTACATATGATTTAGTAGCTTGTACATTCACTTTAGATATTAATCTTTCATGGAATTAGGGTTTAGAGGTATATGATAACATGTTTAAAGCTCCCGTTTGAATATAACGTTGTGAATAGTACATAAAAAGGAATAATGTACCTTGTAATAAGAATAAGAAGAATATTTGAATTTGAACATGTTATGATGTTTGCTTGACCTATATGAAGACAGGATTGCCATAGATAGGTTGCGTGAGCTCCTCTACTTTAGTTATGTAAGTACATGACATATGAATATTGACAATGCAAGTAATGTAATTAAGGCAAGAAAAAAAAAAAAAATTTCCCCGTATAATTAATGAGAATAGTAAAATAGGTTTTTGCATTTGATGAAAATTCTAAGTGTTGTTATAAAAAAAACTAATTTCACAACTAAAAAACTAACTATTACAGTAGAAGATGACGATCTCCTTTTTATAGGGAAAAAAAAGAGAGGAGGTGCTACCATTGCCCTTACCACGCTCCTCCATGATCTCTAAATCTAGGCCCTTCAAATTCATGCAAACATTTGATGCACTTATCATATCCATGATCAATATTAAGCCCCACGTATAGCCAGCTTGACCTATCCTTGTGTCAGGGGCATAGTTCTTTATTACACTGGATTTAGTGTAATTTTTCTACTTCTTGTGTGTTTGTTAGGGAGCCCATTTGTCATTCCATTATCCTCTTGACCAAACCATAGATGAGAATGTGACATTTTTCTTTTGCTGAGTTGTGGCTTAGTACTTGGAATCTTCTTTTGGCCACGTCAATTGCATTTTACCCTTTGTTTTTTATAGGGTAAATGGAGGAGAATGACGATGAACAGTAAAACAGATTCCCGCGCATTTTTTTTCTTTTTATAACTAAGTGGGTTTGACTTGGGCCTGGTGTAAATGATTGGGCCACGGGTTGGTGAAATGGTTTATTATAAAGGGATAACGATTGTTAGTTTCTTTATAAAAGAGGACTAACGGTGTTAGGGTTTTTAGGGCTTTTAATGAATTTGGGTTTAACATAAAGTTTCAATTAGGTAATTTGAGGTTTTGGCATTTTGTGAGTTGACCATTGTTGACCAAGGGTTGACTTTTGATGACCTTTTTCTAGAAACTTCCGGCTCTTGTGCACTCTATCCATTCATGTGTCCGTGTTGACTGGTTATTTGACCGTTTTCTTGTGATTTTTGCATTATCCGTACCTACACATTCACAAACAACAAAATACACAAATACAAGCATATTTTTGCACATTTTGATCATTTAAGGGCCATTTTTGGTATAAAAAAGATATGTGATTTCTCACATATCAAAATTCCCCAAACTAAGTGATTGTCGTGTCCTCACGCAATATTATATGCTCTAAAACCAAATACCTCAAAACTTCCCCAAACTAAATCTTTGAAAAGTAGCAAAGACTTTTGTGGGGAGAGTTAAGAAATTACAAGCTTTAAAACACCCCATATTCCATTTTTCAAAACTTTTTTTTCCATTTTTATGATTTTATATATATATATATAAAACTACCTAGAATATTCCGACTTTCGTTATTTCCATAACTGTTAGGGATCATAGAACAAGATGCATTTCGATCCGAGAATGCCCCAAAAAGGATAAATTCATCGTCCCTGACTTTTCACTTGCTCCAAACCAAGCTTAAAACGAAATCACCGCTAAATATCAGTTAAGATGCTAACACTACTCATATTTGCAACTTGTGAACTTTTCACTCCCGACAATTATTATATCTTAGGTGAATGTGCTATTTTGAATTTCAACCATGGATCAACGTTTTGCAAAATACTATGCTTCACGTTCCACCCGAGAATAATGAGTTTGAAGGCGAGATCATCCCATGTAGCGACTTTCGTCTCGGCACATCCCAACCTTGCGGCTAAGTGACCAGGCTTTTGACACCCCACAGAGACTAGTATCGGGACTCACGGACCTTAGGTTTCAAAAACTCTCAGGTTTTTCGTATACACATAGCTTATAAAATAGAATAGTCAAAGTTCAAAAGCATATTTAAATTTAACAAAAAGAGATCTATTTATTAATTCACACTTAAATATTAAACATTTATGCAATTATAACCCTCGACCTTTTAGAAGGCTGCAACATCGGTTGTGAGCCGGCAAGATGCAACAACTTTTATTCCTTCATATGGATTTTTATTCTTGACAAAGGCTTTCTTTAGAAGACTACCACATCGGTTGTGAGCCGGCAAGAGGTAGTAAACTTTTATCAGCCCACAGTTTATATTTATTATTATATTTTTTATCATTTTATCATATATATATATATATATATATATATATATATATATATATATATATATATATATATATATATATATTACTTTATATAGAGAAGACTTCTTTTTGAAAAATTCAAGTATAAGTTTGAACTAAGACTAAAATTTTTGCTATACTCTACATAAAAATTGTTGATTTAAGTTTAATCTCCAAAAACAACACGTATTATTAATCCGGTTAGGAGCTTATGGGAGAAAAAGCCACAAATTACATACATGAGCTCTTAAGATTTCCAAATAATCCTTGTTTAGCATCCCACTCATACTTAACTCTATCATTTTTCATTCTTCGCGAATTTCCGCGAACGCTTAGCCTAAAAGTTAAGGAACAAGCTAGAGCTCAACACGCTCGATCGAGTCAAAATTTATTCTTATTCTACCCAGCAGGAAAGTCAAAATTGTGACAAAACACTTATTTTATTTTTGAAAATTTTTAAATTTTTGTGGGAAAACGGGGTACGTGAGAACAACGGCTGCAGGCATAATCAAATCGATAGATCCCCCCCCCATACTAGAATTAAACATTGTCCTCAATGTTTTAAGAAGGGTCTCTACGTAAATCCTAAGCCGTTTATTAAGTATGCTTAAAGATAAACGTTAGTCGATAAGATTAGAATATTGGATTTCCCCAAACTAATTGTAAGTAAAGGCTAGAAAGCTCGAGTGGACTGGGACAAAACATCAAACACGAGAGTCTTTAGAAAATTTTGGTTCAAATCTACAAAAAATCACAAGCACAAACAACAAGAAATTGGAAGAGTACAAGCCTCCTCACATCACAATAGAAATAAGAAAGAAAATAAAAGGATAAGCATGGGGTGCCTCCCACGAAGCGCTTGTTTAGGGTCACTAAGCTTGACCCAATCCCCGAATTCATTTGTCCTTGGGGAAGGTTTGGAGATCTGGGACAACCAATTGTGGTACGTCCCCTCCAAAGTAGTGCTTAATTCGATGACCGTTCACCTTGAAATTTGGCCCGGAGTTTTGAGATAACTCAACGGTGCCATATGGAAAGACTTGGGTAATGGTGAACGGTCCGGACCAACGGGATTTTAATTTGCCCGAGAACATCTTTAATCGAGAGTTAAAGAGGAGAACTTGATCACCGACGTTGAAAACGCGGTTTTTGATCTTTGAGTCATGGATCCTCTTTGTTTTCTCTTTATAGATCAAAGAGTTCTCATAGGCATGATCACGAAGTTCATTTAGTTCATTGAGTTGAACCTTACGATGATCACCCGCGGTCTCAAGGTCAAAGTTTGCATGCTTTAAGGCCTAGTAGGCTTTGTGCTCGAGCTCGATCGGTAGATGACATGCCTTTCCGTACACGAGCTTGTATGGGGTACACCCGATGGGTGTTTTGTAAGCTGTACGGAAGGCCCAATTGTCATCATTAGTTTGTCCGAGCCAAATGCACGGTTCTCGCCCACGGTCCTTTCAAGAATTCGTTTCATGCCACGATTGGATACCTCAACTTGCCCACTTGTTTGTAGGTGATACGCGGTGGAGAGACGGTGAGTAACTCCATATTTAAGCATGACCTTTGCAAACTGGTCATTGCAAAAATGGGTTTCGCGATCACTTATGATAGCACGAGGGGCACCGAATCGGGCGAAGAGAGATTTAAGAAATTTGCAAACAACTCGGGCGTCGTTTGTGGGGAGCGCTTTTTGCCTTTACCCCATTTTTGACAGATAGTGACCGCACATAGATAATAATATTTGTTCCCTCGTGAAGACGGGAATAGCCCCATGAAATTGATGCCCCACACGTCAAAGAATTCGCAAACTTGGATGGAATTTTGAGGCATTTCATCACGTTGCGAAATTTTTCCTTGACGCTGACAAGTGTCACATCGGGTGACCAAGTCATGAGCATCTCTGTAAATCGTGGGCCAATAAAATCCTGAGTCAAAAACTTTTTTGGCGGTGTAGTTGGCACCGTAATGTTACCCGGTGGGTCTACTATGGCAAGCTGTGAGGATGTCAACAGCTTCTTGGCCTGCAACACACCGCCGGATCATTTGATCCGCACATATTTTGAACAAATAAGGGTCGTCCCAAAAGTAGTGTTTAACATCTTTGAAAAACTTGTTCTTTTTCTGGGACGACATCCCTTTAACAATGAAATTCCCCGCATGGTAATTTGGATAATCGGCAAACCACGGGGTACTTGAGTCACCACGAAAAGTCACCATATTAAGTGTCTCGAGAGGAAATGTTTCATTTATCTCCTTTGGGTCGAGCACATTTTCATAAGGATTTTCTAATCGGGAAAGATGATCGGCCGTGAGATTCTCGGCTCTTTTTGTGTCAATTACTTTGAACTTGAACTCTTGAAGGAGAAGAACCCACCGGAGCAATCTCGCCTTGAAATCTTTTTTAGCAAAGAGATATTTTAGGGCGGAGTGATCCGTATACACTATGCTTTTGTTCAAGATGAGGTAAGACCGGAATTTTTCGAAGGCATACACCACGGCTAACATTTCTTTCTCCGTCGTGGTGTAATGCGATTACGCCTCATTCATTATTTTACTAGCATAGTGTATAGGCCTAAAGTGTTTTTCATGACGTTGCCCCAAGACTGCACCTATGGCAAAATCGCTTGCATCGCACATAAGCTCAAAGGGTAGATCCTAGTCTGGGCAATCAAGATTGAAGCTTCGGTTAGTTTTTTCTTTAACGTTTCAAAAGCTTGAATTAATTCATTGGAGAAGATGAACGGAGTATTTTTCTCAAGAAGATGAGTCATCGGTCGGGAAATTTTGGAAAAATCCTTAATGAACCGTCAGTAGAAACCGGCATGACCGAGAAAACTCCGAACACCCTTAACGGTGGTGGGATGAGGTAACTTAGCAATCACATCGACTTTGGCTTTATCAACCTCAATCTTATTTTTGGAAATATTATGGCCAAGGACAATGCTTTCCTTAACCATAAAATAACTCTTTTCCTAATTTAGACAAAGATTGGTGTCTTCACACCTTTGAAGCATATTGTCTACGTGAGAGAGGCAATTTCCGAATGAATTTCCAAAGACCGAAAAGTCGTCCATGAAGACTTCTATCATTTTTTCGATCATATCATGAAAGATAGCCATCATACACCTTTGGAACGTGGCTGGTGCATTGCATAAGCCAAAAGGCATACGACGGTAGGCGAACGTTCCGTAAGGACATGTGAATGTTGTCTTCTCTTGATCATGAGGGTGGATGGGAATTTAAAAGTAACCCGAGAAACCAACGAGAAAACAATAGTACTCGTTTCTCGCTAATCTCTAGAGCATTTGATCCATAAACGGTAGTGGAAAGTGGTCTTTACTGGTGGCTTCATTTAACTTTCGGTAGTCAATACATATACGTCAATCCGTAACCAATTGAGTCAGGATCAACTCATTTTCATCATTTTCAACAACGGTAAAGCCACCTTTTTTAGGTACGCAATGTACGGGGCTTACCCAAGGACTATCCGAGATCGGGTAAATTAATCCGGCGTCAAGAAGTTTTTCAACCTCCTTTTTGATGACATCGTGGATTTTTAGATTCACCCGTCTTTGGTGTTGAACCATCGGTTTGTAGTCCTCTTCCATAAGAATCTTGTGAGTACAAAATTCCGGGTTAATACCCTTGATGTCGGAGAGTTTCCAAGCGATGGCTCGCTTGTGTGACTTCAAAACCTTTATGAGAGCGGCTTTTTCCTCGACACTCAAGTCTTTAGCAATTATGACGGGCAACTTGTCGTTACCTTCCAAAAATGCGTATTCGAGATGAGGAGGTAAGTCCTTGAGTTCGACCTCGGGAGGTTCATCAATTGAAGATTTATCAGTTTTAGCTTCACAAACTTTAAGTTCTTTTCGAATTTCAGGCAAATAATTTCCTTGAGTGGGAGGGGGTAATGATGGATCATCATTGAGAAATGATTCAAGAAGAAGAATATCCCCCTCCGGGTCATAGAGGAAAGCATTGACTTCCTCGAGAAGAAAATCACTATCCCCGAAGGGAGTGAGAGTCGGAGAAGAGGTAGAAACGATCGGGTCATAATAAGGAGTGGGATTGCCACTCGCGATCACATTGGAGAAACCGAGAACTTCTTGAGAATACTCCTCACAGGCCATTTCAATGACGTCGATTCGGTTCACCGAATTATCATCGTAATTAGAGGAGTATCTTGAAGTTTGGTCAAGATTGAATGTTATGGCTTCTTTTCCGACACGAATAGTTAATTCTCCTTCATACACATCAATCAAAGCACGTCCGGTCTTTAAGAAGGATCTCCCGAGAATTAGGGGTACTTGGGGATCGGCATCAAAGTCTACGACTACAAAGTCGGCCGGGAATTAGAACTTTCTTACTTTTACGTCGACATCTTCGGCGATACCGATCGGTTGGGTAATTGAACGGTCCGCAAGTTCAAGAGTCATACAAGTAGGAGTGAGCTCCGAAATAGAAAGCTTTTTCCACACGGATAATGGCATGAGATTAATGCTAGCGCCAAGATCGGCCAAGGCTAAGCACTCATCCATTCTGGGAAAATCACACGGTATGAGAAATTTGCCGGGGTCTCTAAGTTTTTCGGGTAACTTGTTGAGGATGATCGCCGAGCAATGCTCATTCAACGGAGTTCTAGCCATTTCACTTAATTTTTCTTTGTTTCCAATTAAGGCTTTAAGAGTCGAGGCAAATTTTGGCATAAGAATCAAAGCATCCGTGAGGCTAATTTCGAAACTCAAATCTTTAAAGATTTCGTAGAATTTCTCAATTTGGTCGTTAGCTTTTTCACGGCGCCTTTCATCATTACGTCTCGAAGGATACGGAATCAACAGTTTCGGGTTAGGCATTGGAGCACTAACAGGATCAACAACTGGCTCATAATTTGGTCTTGGGGTTGAATTTGGACAACCAGAGGTTGGACGTCTTTGGTACTTCCGTTATTAGTAGGAGGCACCGTGTCCTTTGTCACCTCGGTTTCACGTTCCACTACTTTAGGAAGAGAAGAAGAAGTAGTAGGAATCGTGGGTCCTTGATAAGCAACACCGCTTCGGGTGGTATAAATTACCCTCAAGCTAACCTATGGGTTAGTAATGGTATTACTTGGGAGTGAACCCGAGCCTGAAGTAGAAGCGGTATTAGAATTCACGAATTTGGAAAGCATGTCCGTTAAATTGGTCATTTGATTTTGCAAGTTTTGGTTTTGGTCTTGCATGTTTCTCATAACCGCATCATTAGCCTTGACGTAGCTTTTAAAATCGGTATTTGTCACACCTTGTGTTTGCGGAGCCGGAGCTTGGTAAAGTTGAGCTTGGGGAACCGGGGGTTGATTAATCGGTGGTCGATAAATTTAGCTTTGGTTGTAATTATTCCCCCGGTTTTGGTTGTAACGATTTTGGTTATTTCCTTGGTTTTGAACGGGAGGAAAACCGGGAGGTCGAATTTGATTAGCAATCGGGGCTCGGTAATCGGTATTTCCTTGATTGTAGTTAGCTGCGGCGGCTTGAGAGACGTACTCTTGAATATTGTCACGATAAACGTTGCCATCGGTGGCGGGACAATTTCGGTAAGAATGAGCACCACCACAAGTAACACAACTTTCCTCGACCGCTTTTACGGGAGCGAGAGCTTGGGTTTTCTTATCAAGAAGTAAAGCTTTCACCATATCTTTAAGTTCAGCAACATCGGGAGAAATACCGGGGTAGAAAGCTCGAACTTCACTTTGTGCAACAACCGTTTGTTACGTAAATTACGAACTTAGATTTGCTCTCGTGATTCTTAGCAATCTCAGGCATTTATATCCAAAGAATTACCATACCCGCGAAATCAACGAATCTTTGATCATTTAGTTCAAAGCATTATAGATAAGTAATCGAGGATGTAACTCTGAAAATCCATGATGTGGGCATGCCCGAAGAAGATCATTGAATCGGTCCCATGCCTCGTAAAAAGTTTCATCAAATCGTTGTTGAAATCTCGTGATTTCATTTCGAAGATTTGTTGTTTTGGAAGGAGGGAAGAATTTGTTGATGAATTTCGAAACAAGATCATCCCATGTGAGAATCGATCGAGGGGGTTCTTTTTCAAGCCAAATCCGGGCGGCACCCTCGAGGGAAAATGGGAAAAGCATAAGCTTTACCGACGTACTCGGGACGTTCGGGAACTTCATCGTAGAAGTGATCTTGTTGAAATAACGGATGTGAGCATGAGGGTCTTCTTTGTCATGTCCGAAAAATTGTTTGTTTTGAACGAGGGTAAGCAAACCGTGCTTAAGCTCAAAGTTGTCCGCGGTGATCTCGGGCACAACGATGGCATCCTCGTAACCCACGGTGGGTGCTTCGAGCAATTGAGCCATAGTACGATTATCGTCCATCGTAACTACGGGAGGAGCTTGATTTTCAATAGGTTCCACAAGATTAAATGGTTCAACAAAAGTCGGGTTGACTTGTTGTTGTTGACGGTTAGAATTACGAGATTGAGAACGAGTGCGCATGCACTAAAATGTAAAAAGAAAATTTATACTAATTTTTTTTATATATATTTTTTGGTTTTTCAACAATGTATTCACAATATATTTTAATAACGGACAATGAGATAAGACACTTAAACCTAATAATCAACTCGCTTCTCGGTAACTCTCTAAAAGAAAAACGCACAAAGGAGTTTGTTTAACTTTAAAAGGTGAGCCGTACGTCGCAAGTGACACAAAAGGCAAGTTTTTGAATCTTTGGTTCGGGAACTTATTAATGGATAATACTTCAGTTGAAAGTATTATATGTTGGTGTTCTTTTACCAACTTGGGATTTTTATTTCTTTTTTTGGACAATGTTTATATATATATATTTTTTTATTTTTTTATTTTTTTATATTATATATATACAAATAAAAGAAACATCTTTTTTATATAAAAATAAACAAAAATAACTTCACACGGAAGGATCTTCAAACACAAATTGTCAAACGGCTTCAACAATCGTAAGCAATCCTCCCCGGCAGCGGCGCCAAAAACTGATCGAATTTGATTATACCCTTTCTAAATATAAATATAAATATAAAATATACTTATAAATATATAAATAAGAGGATAAGAATCAAAAAATCTCAATTGTAGTAATCCGGGAGTATGATTCCCGGGTCGTTATCCCCAACGAGGAATGCAATTGAAAGTCGAGAGGCGTTATGAGAATCGATGCTTGAATGGAACAAGATTATGATTGGTTATCTAAAACTACGAGAAAATTAAGGCAAAAACTTAAAAACAATGAAGGTAAGACAAATTTTAGCTAAAAACGCAAAACGGGAATCCTAAACGGGACCTAAAAACCCTAAATTATTAAAATTAAGTCCTAAAATGATCTTTTTGGATTTTATAAGTCTTAATTGACTAAAAAGCTAGAACAAAGAAAACTAGACCAAAAACGGAAAAGACTAGGGCTTAAAAACACTAAAAACATGAACGGGATTCAATCCCGTTCTTTAAAAATCCAAATTTTGCAATTTTAACCCTACGAAAGTAAATCTAATTTTCCTAGGTTCTAAATGTTAAAAGAAAATTTTCTAAAAAAGAATTATATTTTTTTGACTTTTTTTTATTTTTTTATGAATTAAAAACGATTTTAATGAAATTAAATGTTTAAAAATACTAAACAATTTATAAAAAAACTGGAAAAATCATGAAAAGTAGCTTGAACAATGAGGAGTCTAATAAAAATAAGATGGGAAAAACAGCTTATCGAATAAGCTGTGAAATAAGCTAAAAATGGCTTATAAGCTAAAATGGCTAAAACTACTATAAAGAATAAATTTTGCAAACCTAAACTGAAAAAGTCCCAAGGGCGAGTTGGTAGTGCGTGTGGTGTGTAAAAAACGTTTGGTCGAATAGGGGTGAGGTCTCGGGTTCGAGTCCTGCTCACCCTTGACTTCCCCCAATTCCCAAATGTTTTTTACATGCCATTTTTTTAAAAACTTTTTAGAGGGCTTAAAAATAAGCAACTTTTACAAAACAACTTTTTTTATAAACCAAAAATAAGCACACAATAAGCAGTTAAAGGACAGGATAAGCAAAACTATATTAACCCTTAAATACGCTAACTGTTGGGCTTTTTAAGCTCAAATAAGCAAACCAAAAAGAGGAATAAGCTAAGACAGATAAAAGGGCATATCTAAAAAGAACTTAGGAACAAAAATAAGCAACTACAATAAGCTATAATGGCATTTTAATCAAAAAGCTATAAAACTTAGAAATTTTAAGCTAATAAGCAAATAAGCTCAAATAAGCTCTAAACTAAAGAGAATAAGCTAAAATGGGCTTAATCTAACCTAATAAGCTAAACTAAACCTAGAATAAGCAAAAGCAATAAGCTAATAAGCCTAAATAAGCAAATAGCTTTTTGGCCAAAACTGTTAAGCCAAAAGGCCAAGAGGGACTTTTCTAGCTTAAAAATAAGCTAGCAAAAGGATCCTTATGGCTTAGTGGCTTATACCACTAAGAAGAATGGCCAAAAAGCTACAATAAGCAACAATGAAAAAGCATTTTGAAATTCAAATAAGCACTTAAAAAGCTTCATGAAAAGGGCATCTCACACAGATTCAACACTTAGACAAATTTTTACAAACTTTTGCAATCATAACAAATCACCACTTTTGAGCTTAAAAATAAGCAAACAAACAGATCCTTATGGACTTTTAACCTACAAACAGATTAAGCTTAGACCTCAAAGAACTTATATCATCAATCAAAATGGAGTTTGAAATTCAAGATAAGCAACAATAAGCAAATGAAAAAGCCATTTCTCAAAATTTTCACCACTTAGCACTTTTTGACAGTTTTGGTAAAACACAAAGCAAACAATGCAGGCTATTTGCTTTGGTTTCTAACATCTTTTAACACATGCATAAACACAAAAACAACACAAAACAACACAAAAACAACAATAAGCAAAAGCACAATCAAATAAGCAACTAAAATAAGCTATAACCTAACAGTTTCAAACAATGCACTCTTAAAACCTTGAAAATGAGATTTAACACTTAAACACTTAAACAAACTAAATTTTTGGACTACTTATAGCTAAACTAAACTGACTCAAGTGTCAAATTGCTATTTTGACCCATTATGACTCATTAAACAGGTTAAACCAAACACCTATTTACTAACTGATTTGCAAATTTTTAACTTGTATAAACCGATTTCAGCCAAATTTTGAAAAGACCAGATGTTCAACAAGCACAATAAGCAGTACTAAGCATGTTTCAACCGTAGTTAAGTACTCAAATAAGCCAGAACAAGTTATGCAATTCTATAAGCTAATTTAAGACAGATTTAAGAAAAACTTGCACAAAAGATTTTTTAAACTACAAGCTAAGCATTTTAAGCAATAAACATCATAAATAAGCAGTAGTAAGCATAAATAAGCACAAATAAGCAGTAAATAAGCAATGCTACAGTAGATAAGCTAAAAATGGAAAAATGAAGACTTACAAAAGCCCTTGCTTAAACAGGGCAAACAAGTGCTCTTAGAGCTATTCTACAAGCTCTAGCTTGTTAGAAACAAGCTAGTAAAACCCATAAGCTCTTCCATTGTAAGCTTATCATCCATTTGAGCTTTTTGAGTGATTTTTGGTGAAATAGGACTTAAGCTTTATAAGTTATGGAAAAACTTACAATGCTTAAGTTAACAGCTTAAGAAAGTTGTAAAAAAAACTTTTGTGAGCTTGTGAAACAGTTTTAAAACATAATAAACTTCAACTTAGAAACAGGATTATAACATAAAAACTCAATTTTTCATTAAACTTTATAAAACAGTACAAGGCTTAAAAAGATTACAATAAACTAGAAAACATTAAAATATAAGCTGAAAACTACTAAAAAACTTGATGCTCCCAATGGCTTACAAATGAGACCTATTTATACTAAGCTTAAGAATATTCTAGGAGGTGTGCTTCTTTGCTGAGAGGGCTCAAGCCTGTGTTTCTTGCGTGAGGTAAGTCTCAAATCAATCTTAGCCCTCCATTTTGAGTAGTCCCCAAGCTCAATGATCTTGTCCATCCATTCTTTGTCTTCTTTCATAGACGAATAAGGTGATTGGAGATTGCCAACATGGCATTTGGCTGGGATAAGGTTGGCAAAGGTATTGGTCGACATAGGGGAGAAGAAAGGGGGATGATGTTGGTTTGTTATTTGGCGGGTAGTGGAGACAGGACACTGAAAGAGATGTACAGTGTTCCCGCCCCCAATTTGAAGTTTGGGAAATGGCAAGAAAGGCCCCTCAAGGTGTATAAGTGTGTTTCAAAGACAGTCCTTGTTTCTTTCATATTTGGCCCTTGAAGTTTTTATTGGTGGTGCACCGTTAGTCCTTTTAGGGACTAACGGGGTTAAGGTTAAAGGATAATGGGAGTATTAACAAGGGTGTTATAAAGGTGTTGGGCCCAGGTTTTGGGCTGGGTATAAAAATAAAGGACTTGGGCTTTTATTTATGTTCAAGGTGTATAAGGTATAAGTGGGCTTTCCCGGGCCCACTAGGTGGGTACGGGTGGACCCACTTTTGGTAATTTAGGTTTTCGGGTTCGGTTTTTTATGCTCTTTCCAATGCTTCATCCCAGGGTTGACTTTGACTTGACTTTGTTGACTTTGACTTTTTGGCTTGGCTTTGATTTTGACTTCTCTTTACGCTCTTTCCGTTCTCGTGCTCGGTTTTGTCGTTTTGGCTTCGATTTTTGTCCTTTCTTAGATATCCATCACCTGCACAATACAAATGCAAAACATACAAATACAATGTATTTTTGGTACGTTTTTAGTCATTTAAGTCTGATTTTAGTAGTCAAAGGTATGTGTAATTAAATGCATACCAAGATCTCCCATAGTAAGATATTGTCGTGTCCTCACGCAATGCTATAAGTAAGCACTTAGGAAACTAAGAATCTCGATCCCCCTCGACTAATTACCTCGAAAAGTAGCTAAGTGTTCATCGAGGGGAATTAAAGAATCAAGAGTTTAGAAAAGCCCCATTTTTACCATTCTTAAAGGTATACACTTATTCCTACTAATATTTTTGTATTTTTCCCGTTTCTCTTAATTTTATTTAGATTTAAGCAACTAACGTAATTTGACTTTTCGTTATTGTTCATAACGTTAGTGATCATAAACAAGATGCAAATTCGATCCGAAATGCCCCAAGAAGGATTAATACAACGTCCTTGACTTTCACTCGCTCCAAGCCAAGCTTAAAACGAAATAAATTAAATACAGTTAGATGCTAACACTAACTCATATTTGCAACTTGTGAACTTTTCACTCCCGACAATTATTATATCTTAGGTGAATGTGCTATTTTGAATTTCAACCATGGATCAACGTTTTGCAAAATTCTATGTTTCACGTTCCACCCGAGAATAATGAGTTTGAAGGCGATATCATCCCATGTAGCGACTTTCGTCTCGGCACATCCCCAAGCCTTACCTTGCGGCAAAAGGGACCAGGCTTTTGACACCCCACAGAGACTAGTATCGGGACTCACGGACCTTAGGTTTCAAAAAACTCTCAGGTTTCTCGTATATACATAGCTTAAAAACTTAAAATGAAATAGTCAAAGTTCAAAAGCATATTTAAATTTAACAAAAAGAGATCTATTTATTAATTCACACTTAATATTAAACATTGATGCAATTGTAACCCTCGACCTTTAGAAAGGCCAGCAACAACCGTTGTGGAGCCGGCAAAGAATGCAGCAAACTTTTATCAGTCTCGGATTTTTATTCTTACTATGGGCTTTCTTTAGAAGGTTGTAACATCGGTTGTGAGACCGACCAAGATACATTCAAACTTTTATTAGTCCCACAGTTATATAGATTAATTAATTTTTATCATTTTTCATCACATTTTATTTTTTTTATTTTTTTTTATAAGAGAAGAACTTCTTTTTGAAAAATTCATATAAAATTATGAACTAAGACATCAATTTTTGCTATTTAACTGCATAAAAATTGTAGCTTTAAGTTAATCTCCAAAAATAGCAACGTATGATTAGTCCGGTTAATAAAGAGCTTGATGGAAAAAAAATTCACAATTTCAGACATGAGCTCTAAAGATTTCCTTCCAACTAATCCTTTTTTATCATCCCACTCAAACTTAACACTATTATTTTTCGTCGTATGCGAATTTTTCTCTGCGAGAATGCTTAGTCTAAACGTTAAGGAACAAGCTAGAGCTCAATACGCTCAATCGAGTCAAAAATTATTCTTATTCTACCCAGCGGGAAAGTCAAAATTATGACAAAACACTATTTTATTTTTGAAAATTTTTTTAAATTTTTTTCATTTTTTGAAATTTTGGGTAAAAACGAGATTACATGAAAACCAACGACTGCAACACAAACAATCTATAGATTCCCCCCCCCCCCCCCCATACTAGAATTAAACATTGTCCTCAATGTTTTAAGAAGGGTCTCTACGTAAATCCTAAGCCGTTTAATAAGTACGCTTAAAGATAAACGTTAGTCGATAAGATTAGGATATTGGATTTCCCAAATGAAGCTGAGGATTTGAAGCTCGAGTGAGTTCGATATGAAAAACTTTTACTTTTTACTTTTTTACCTTTTTTTTATTTTTTATTTTTAATTTTTATAAAAAACGTAACTTTTGAAAATGAAAGGTTCTTCAAATAACGATCGACAAACTTCCAACGAAAGAATCTTAATCATAAATCCCCGGCAGCGGCGCCAAAAATTGATTGCAGTTAAATCTATACACGTAATAATAAAATATAATATGAAAGAAAATTACCAAACTACCCCTGAGGACAAAGGTAGAAAGTAAAATCTTCACAAATATATATATTATACGTATATTAACCGAGAAGTATGATTCCCGAGTCGTTATTCCCTAACGATTTATGAAATTGAGACCACGTTTATTGTTCGGACAATGATTTGAATTGGTAACAAAGATTGATTTGATTATCTATATCTACTAATTAAAAACAACAATTAAAATTAGCACACGAAAACAATTAGGCACAAAATCAAATAACGAGCACAAAGAAAACGCGACAAATTAGCAACTATACTAAATTTTAATCCTACGAATGCAAATTTAATTTCTAAACCTAAATTAAAATAAAAGAAAATTTTAAGAAAAAGAAAATTATTTTTTTGATTATTTTTGTATTTACTATGAATTAAAAACTAAATTAATGATTAAAATTCCTAGAAAATAGCAAATTAATTCCAAAAAATTTTAAAAAATGATTTTAAGCTTTTAGAAAAATCTAAGAAATGATGAAAACTGAGAAAACTATTTTAAACTATTTTTTATAATAATATCCGATTTTATAAAATTAATTAAAAACTTAAAAATGAGATTAAAAATCTAAAAATGACAAAAATGATTTTAATGCATGTAAACCTTAAAGTATTTATTCTAAAACTAAAAACTATTTTTTTGAAATTTTCTAAAAACTTTTTCTATTTTTTTTTTGCTTTTTTAAAACTTTTAATTTCGAAAAATGATTAAAATTAACAAATAATGATGAAAAATTCTAAGAAAATTAGGAAAAGTCCTAAATGTGATTAAGATCCTATTAAAAATAAGCTGGAGTGAACAGCTTAATGATTAAGCTCAGGAAAAATCTAAATAAGCAACGAATTGGGATGGGCTTATTGGTCCAAAAATGAGCTTAAATATTAAATGGAAAGAAAGACTCACGGATGAGCTATTGAAGAACAATGGTAAGTGAGGGGTGTGTGTGAAGCTAAGGTCGTGGGTTCGAGTCCCAGGCCTTGGTTTTTGCTATTTTTTATTATTTTTTTTGAAATTTTGAAAAGCAAAAATTAAGAAAAGCTAAAACTAACAAACTTTTGTAAAAGAAATTTTTATAAATACTGAAAAATAAGCAAATAAGAGCTTAAAAAGAAAGACAGATTCACTATTTTTTTTTCTTTTTGGCTTTTTGAAAAATCTAAAAACTTTAAAAGCTAGAAATAAGCTATACTAGGTCTAATAAGCTAATTTCTACAATAAGACAGACTTAATAAGTAATTATGAAAAGATTTAAGCACCTAGAACTTAAGCTATAAGCAGAAAATACAAATTAAGCACTTATGTTAAAATGGAATCCAAACAGACTTTGGGACAGATTTTGAGCTTAAAATTAAGCATACAAATAAGCACTTCAGGATTTAAGACTTGACTTTTTAGAGAGCTAGACTTAAAGGCTTAATGAAAACACTTTTTGAAAGAGCTTTTGCAAACAAGAGCTTATAGAAAAAGCTTTGTGAAAACAGTCATGTCACTCAGCAAATGCTGACTGACTAATAAGCTGAAAGAGAAATCCCATTCTTTGGGCTTAAATTCAGATAAGCAAAAGACCTTTTAAGTAAAAACCAAATTGAAACAGTTAAAGTATGACTTAAAAACTACTAGTATGCTTAATTTCAAAACCAAACTTCAACTCTAACCATCTGAATTCATTGATTGAAAAAGGACTTTTTTCTTTAATCTCCCCTGGTGCAGAATGCACAAATTTTTACCAAACTAGAAAACTTACAAATGCAGAACTAAGTAAACTATTTTAACTCTTACTTTACACTAATTTAAGAACCTACAAGTAACTAATAACAACTAGGGATTATTTAAGCTAATTAAAGAAAATGAAACAAGCAGATTTGAACCTTATGAAAACTTAACTAGTGAAATCCTACTAACTCTAATCCTAGCTTATGAAACTACCTTAAACAATCTTATATGAGATTTTAAACAAACAACACAAAACAAAATGGCCAAATGCAGATTTAACTTGTGACAAAATCTATTGTGCCAAACACTCCCTTAATTATGATAGAATTCATTTTTGCTTGTGAATTAGAAATCTAATAAACCAAACTTCAAAACCAGATATTACACAACTTATAACAAACCTTAGAAACTTATTTTAACAATCACTTAAGCCAAAATCATTAAGCTAGATACTATGCTATTTATTTTTAATTTTTGACAGATTTATAAGACAAAATGAATAAAACTATGATCTATACTATGGAATCTAAAAACAGATATTCAATTATGACTAACAAGCATAATGAAACAGAAATTATCACCAATAAGCAAGAGATAAGCAAAAATAAGCAACTATAAGCTAGAAAATTAAGACAGTAATAGAAATGAGGGACTTACAATTGCCTTAGCTAAACAAAGGCTCAAATTGCTCAAAGAGCTTGTCTACAGCTCTAGCTTGTCTAGAAGACAAGCTAGTAAAAATCCCATAAGCTCTTCCAGGTTAAGCTTATCATCCAAGTAGCTCAAATCCATAATAAGCAAAGGTATTAATTGATTTTAAAGGTTAAAGTAGATTAAGGATTAATTGAGCTCAATCTGAGCTTATAGACTCAGATGAGCTTGTAGAGAGCTTGTGAGAAGCTTTTGAGTGATATGAGAGCTTATAGATAACAAGAGCTTTTTAGATCAAACTAAGCAAAACAGATTTTATAAAATAACTAAGATTTCATTAATTCAAACGGATTACAATACTTTGAAAGTGGAGATTACAAAAGCATTAATAAGAAAATTACATTTTAAAAGATTATAAAAGCTACTTGTCTAAAAGCTAAAAAGGAAAAAACTCATTAAAAAAAAAAAAAAAAAAAATAAAAAAAAAAAATTAAAAATAAAAATAATAAAAAAAAAAAATAAATAAAAAATAAAAAAAAAAAAAAAATAAAATTAAAAAAAAAAGAAAAAAAAAAAAAAAAACAAAAAAAATATAAAAAAAAAAAATTAAAGAAAAAATAAAAAAAAAATTCAAAAAAAAAAAAAAAATAAAAATAAAAAAAAAAAAATTAAATAAAATTAAAAAAATAAAAAAAAAAAAAATAAAAAATTATTAAAGAAAAAAATATAAAAAAAAAAAATAAAAAAAAATATTAAAATAAAATTATTAAAAAAAATAAAAAAAAAATAAAATATTCAATAAAATAAGTAAAAAAATAAAAATTCTAAAAAAAACAAAAATAAAAAATAAAAATTAATCAAAAAAAAAAATTTTAATTAAAAAAAGAAACAAGAAAAAAATTAAAAAAAATTAAAAAATTAAAAAATCCTAAAATAAAAAAAATAAAATTTAAAATAAAAAAAAAAAAAAAAATAAGTTAAAAAAAAAAAGATAAAATAAAAAATAAAAAAATTAAAATGCATTAAAAAACAAAAAAAGAAAAAAAAAAAAAAAAAAATTAAAATAAAAATAAAGAAAAAAAAAAAAATATAAAATAAAATTAAAAAAAAAAGGAATTAAAAAAAAAAAAAAAAATAAAAAATAATAAAAAAAAAAAAAAAAATAAAATAAAAAAACAGAAGAAATAAAAAAAAAATAAAAATATTAAAATAAAATTAAAATAAATAAAAAAAAAAATTTAAAAAAAAAAAAATAAACAATAATTAAAAAAAAAAAAAAAAAAAAAAAAAGAAAAAAAAAAAAAAAAAAAAAAAAATAAAATTAAATAAATAAAAAAAAAAAAAAAAAAAAATAAAAAAAAATAAAAATAATAACAAAAAAGGCGCGAAAAATAAAAGTATAAAATTAAAACTACAAAATACAGTACCCCCCCCCACCCAACTCCCCCCCCCCCCCCACACCCCACACCCCCCCCCCTCCCTCCCCCCCCCACCCCCCTACCCCCCCCCCCTCCCAACACCCCCAAAGCCCACGGACAAAGCCAACCTAACCCCCCACCCTATCCCCCCCCCCTCCCCCCCCCCCCACCCAACCCAACCCGCACACCCGCCCCCCCCACCCCACAACCCCCCCCCCCCGCCAACCTACGCCCCAGCCTCACACCCCCACCCCACTACCCCCCCCCAAAACCCCCCCCAACACTCCCCCCCCCCCCCCCACCACGCAAGCCCCTCCCCCCAACCCCCACCCCCCCCCCCCCCCCCCCCTCCCCACCCCCCCCCACCCTTACTCCCCCCCCCCCACCCCCCCACTGAACCACACCCCCCCCCCCCCCCCAAAGCCAAACCACACACCCACCCAACCCCACCAACCCCCCCCCCCCCACCACCCACCCCCCACTCCCCCCCCCCCCCCAACCCCTACACCCCCCCCAACCCCCCACCTCCCCTCCCACCCCCCCCCACCCCCCCCCCCCCCCAACCCAACCCCCCCACCCCCCCCCCCCACCCCCCCCCCCCCCCCCCCCCCCCGTTCCCCCCCCCCCCCCACCCACCCCC
The DNA here is from genome assembly GCA_026074375.1 of Tanacetum coccineum. Classification (NCBI taxonomy): domain Eukaryota; kingdom Viridiplantae; phylum Streptophyta; class Magnoliopsida; order Asterales; family Asteraceae; genus Tanacetum; species Tanacetum coccineum. The sequence continues at coordinate 65,467 of BQNB010008339.1, read as the reverse complement.
CCTCCCCCCCCACCAACCCCCCCCCCCCCCCCCCCTTCGCCCCACTACCCCACCCCTCCACCCACCCCCCCCCCCACCCCCCCCCCTCCCCCCCCCCGCCTCCCCACCCCCCCAACCGCCCACACCCACCAGACACCCCCCCCCCCCACCCCCCCCCCCACCACCCCCCCCCCCACCCCCCCCACCCCCCCCACCACCCAACCCCCCCACAACCCCAACCGCAAACCCCCCAAACCCCAACCCCCAACAACCCAAACCAACCCCACCCCCCCCCCAACCCCACCCCACCCCCAACCCCCCCACCCCACCCAAACCCCCCCCCCCCCCCCCCCCCCCCCCCCCACCCACCCCCAACCCCCCCACCCAACCACCCCCACCCCACACCCCGCCCCCCCCCCACTTAATACCCACCCCCCCCCCCCCTCCCCTCACCCCCCCAAAGCCACCACCCCCATCTCCCCCAGCACAACCCCCAAAACCTCCTCCCACCAACCGACCCCCCCCCGCCCAAACCCCCCCCCTCAAGACACCCCACACCCCCCCCCCAATCCCCCCCCACCCCCCCCCCAAACCCCCCACCCCCAACCCCCCCCCCAAACCCCCCAAACCCACCCCTCCACCCCACACCAACCAACCACCTCCCCAAACTCCCCCCGAACCCACCCCCAGCCCCCCCCCCCCCCACACCCCCCACCCCCACACCCTGACACCAACCCACCCCCCCCACCCCCCCCCGCTACCCCCAACCCCGCCCCCTCCCCCCCAACACCCTTACCCCCCGTACCCCCCCCCCACCCACAACACCCCACTACCCACCCCCCTCCTCCCGCCCCCCCCTGCACACACCACCCCCACCCCCCCCGCCCCCCCCCCCCAGCCACCACAACCCCCCTACCCCCCCCCCCCTCCCAAACCCCCCCCACCCCCCGCCCAACCCCCCCCCCCCCCAAACCCCCCCCCCCCTCCCCCCCACCCCACACCGCACCCCTCCCTCACACCCTCCCCCCCCCCCGCCCCAACCCGACCCAACCAAAACCCCACCCCCCCCCACCCACCCCCCTCCCCCCCACCACCCCACCCCCCCCCCCAACCCCCCCAAACCAAACCCCCCCCCCCCCCCAACCCCCCAAACCCCCCTCCCCCCCCCCACCCCCCACCCGCAACCCCCCCACCCCAACCCCACCCCCCCCCAACCACAAACACCCCCCACCCCGCCCCCCCTACCACCGAACCCCGCCCCCCCCCCTCCCCCCCCCCCTCCACCCCCCCCACAACACCCCCTCCGCCAACTAACCACCCCCCACACCCCACCCCCCCCCCAACCCCCCCCCGCCCCCCCCCCACCCACACCCCCCCACCTCTCTCTTCTCCCCCACCCCCCCCCCCCCCCCCCTCCAACCACCCCACCCCCACCCCCCCCCCCCCCCCCCCCCCCCCCCCCCCACCCCCAACCCCCCTTACCCATTAAACCCCCAACACCGTCCCCAACCCCACCCCCCACACCCCCCCCCCCACCGCCCCCCCTCCCCCCCCCAAACCCCCCCACCCCCCCGCCACCCCCCCCCCCCCCCCAAACCTCACCACCCCACCCCCCCCCCCCAAACACCCCCCCCCACCACCCCCCCACACCCGCCCCCCCCCCCCCCCCCCCCAAAGCCCCCCCGCAAACCTCACCCCCACCCAACCCACCCTCACCTAACCCCCCAACCCCCCCCCCCCCCCCACGCCCGCTCCCACCCCACCACCCCACCACCCACACCCTACCCAAACCAACCACCACCCCCAACCTCCCACCCCCAGCCCCCCAAACCCCCCACCACCCACAACACTCCAACACCCCCCCCCCCCCCCCACCCCCCCCCCCCGCCAAAAAACTCCCCCCACCCCCAACCCATAACTCGCCCCACACATCCCCGAGCCACCCCCCCCCCCCAACACCCCCACCAATAACCCCCCCCCCCCCCGCCAACACCCCCCCCCCCCCCCCCCCCCCCCAAACCCCTAACACCCAACCCACCCGCCCCCCCCCCCCACCCACCCCCCCCCCCCCACCCCCCCCCCCCAACCAACCCCCACAACCCCCAACCCTCCCCCCCCCCCCCCCCCACCCCCCTCAACCACCACCCAACCCCACTCCCGACCCCCACCACCCACAACCACACAAACCCCCCCACCCAACACACCACCACCCCCCCACACCCCCCCCCTCCCCGCCCTCCAAACCCCCCCCCCACCACCCCATCTACCCCCCACCCCCACACCACCCCCACCCCCCCACCCAAACCCCCAACACACACACCCCATACCCCCACCCCCCCCCTCGCCCCTGAACCACCAAACATCGTCCAAACCCCGCTCCCTCATCCAACCAACCCACAACAGACCCAGCCAACAAACCCCACTACCCCTCCTACCCCTCCCACCCCTCACCCCACCCCCCACACACCCCCCACCCACCTCCCGCCCCCCCCCCCCCCCCACCAAATAAACTCCCCCCTCCACCCACATCAAACACCCACCCCACCGACCACCCCCCCCAAACCCCCACCCCCCCCCAACCCCTACACAAAAAACCCCCGATCACCCCCAACCCCCCCCCCACCCCCACCCCACCCCCCTCCCCCCCCTACCAACCCCAACCACCCCCCTCCACCCGCCCACGCCTCTAAAAGCCTAACTAAAAACCCGAAAAACCCCCTTACAAACTCCACCCACCCCCCTGACCGCCCCCCCCCCCCAACACCCCTCACCCCTCCCCCCCCACCCCCCCGCCGCCCCCCCCCCCCCCCACCCCCCCCACCCCCCCTCACCACAACAAGATAAAACAGCCGACCTCGCGACAAAAACCCTTAAGCCCGCCAAACCCCACTCGAAACCGGACCTACCCCCCCCCCCCCCCCACCCCCCAAACTAATCACCCTAGCCCACTCACCCCCCACCCACTCCCCAAGCGCCTCCATCCCGCCACACAACCCACTTCAATACTCCCCCCCCCGACCCGCACACCCCCCCCCCCCCACCCCAACCAACCCCCCCCAAAACTCACCACCCCACCCTCCACACTCTCTACTAACGCCATAAAACCGAACCGACTCTAACCCCCGCCCCCCGCCTTCCCGCCCAAACCCAACAGCCACCCCGCCCCGCCCCCCCCCTCTACCTACCAACCACCCCCAACCCCTAACGCCACCTCCCCCTCCTACCCCTGACAAAACATTAACCCCCCCAAATGACTACCCGTCCAACCTCCCCGCACCCAACACCCTCCACCACCACCCACCCCATCAACCTCTACGAAAACCCCCCCCCCCCCAACTTACATGCCGTCCCCCCCGCCTAACCCCCCCCCCTTTACAACCCTACCGCCCCCGCCCCCGCCCCACTCACCCACCCACACCTACCCCCCCCCGATAACCCCCCCCCCCCCCCCGCCCCCGCCGCTCCCCCCCGCTAGCACGGCGTCGCTCGGCCCCGGTGAGAAGGGCCGCGCGCGGCGCCGGGGAGCGTCGGGCGCGCGTCGGACAGGGGGCCGCGGGCGCGGCGCTCGGCAAGAGGTGTTCGCGGATAGGTCGGCAAACACGAGAGGTGTTTAGAGCTGTCGCTATCTGGGCGCACTCGATTGCCGTGAAGACTGCAATGACGTTAGTGCTTCTACCAACAGTGACTCTCTACTCATACCGCACTGCGTGAGCACAACCACCACACACGACAAATATTCCCGCACTCCCACTAAGAATTGGCGGCCATCAACACTACCATCAGCAATCAACAACTACCAACAACCCCTCAAACAGCCCCAGACCGCCGCCCAGATGCTCGCGAACCACCCACCCGTAACCAACCTCCCCGTACAGCACGGGTTGGGGGCGGGCGACGCCACGCCCCCCCGTGTGACCCCGAAAAAAAGGACCAAGTAAGCGTACTTACCACCACCACAAACAACCCCCATACAAAAGATAATAGCCCAGTGACCCCCACCCATGCTAAAAGTAAGCACTTAGAACACATAAGATACTCGATCCTCCCCGCTACAACCCTGAACCGATCGACTAAGCTGTTCATCGAGTGGGAAAAACAGAGAATCACGAGTTTTAGAAGAAGCCCCATTATACCATTCAAAAAAATTATATACTTAATCCCAACTAATATGTTTTACCTATTACCCATAGATTTAAGATACTACTCTTAGATTTGTACATTCGTTATTTTCCAGCCCAGAATAGGATCCTAAAACCAGATGCAAAACGATCCGAATGCCCTAAAAAATGGATAATACAACGTCCCTGACTATTTCACTTGCCCAAACCAAGCTTAAAAACGAAATCACAGTTAAATATCATAAAGATGCTAACACATCATATTTTCAACCTTGTGAACTATTGTCTCCCACAAATATTAAATCTAGGTGACTGTGCATTTTGAATTTCAACAATAGATCAACGTTTGCAAAATTCTATGGTTCACGTCCACCCGAGAAAATGATTAGAAGGCGAGATCATCCCATGTAGCGAATTTTGTTTCGGCACATCCTAACCTTGCGGCTAAGTGACCCAGCTTTTGACACCCACAGAGACAAGTATCGGGACTCACGAGCTTAGTTTCAAAAAACTCTTAGGTTTCCCTATTTATACCATAGCTTAAAAAAGTAAATAGTCAAAGTTCAAAAGCGATATTTTACCAATTTTAACAAAAAGAGATCTATTTATTAATTCACACTTAATATTTAAACATAACATTGATACAATTGTAACCCTTGACCTTTTAGAAGGCTGCAACATCGGTTGTGAGCCGGTAAGATGCAACAAACTTTTATCAGTCTCGGATTATTATTCTTACTATGGGCTTTCTTTAGAAGGCTGTAACATCGGTTGTGAGCCGGCAAGATCCATCAAACTTTTATCAATCCACAGTTAATATTTATTATATTTTTTTATTTTTCATCATTTTTCATAACTATATATATATATATATATATATATAATATATATATATATATAATATATATATATATAGAGAGAGAGAGAGAGAGAGAGAGAAGACTTCTTTTTGAAAAATTCAAGTATAAGTTTGAACTAAGACTAAATTTTAGGCTATCAACTACATAAAAATATTGATTGGATTTAATTTAATCCTCCAAAAACCAGAACGTATTATTAAACTTCGGTTAGGACTTATGGAGAAAAAGCCACAAATACACACATGACTCTTAAGATTCCAACTAATCCTTGTTTAAGCATCCCACTCATACTTAAACACTATCAATTTTCGTTCCTCTCGAATTTTCGCGAACGCTTAGCCCATAAAAGTTAAGAACAATCCGAACACGCTCGGATCGGCAAAATATATCTAATTCAACCAGCGAGAAAAAGTCAAAATTGTGACAAAACACATATTTTGATTTTGAAAAAATTTAAATTTTTTTCATTTTTTTTCAAATTTTAGATGGTAAAAAACGGGATAAACGTGAAAACAACGACCTATAGGCAACAATCAAATCGATAGATCCCCCCCCCCCATGGGTTTTTATGGGTTTTGTCTTTTAGTGAGTTGACCAGGTTTGACTTGTTGACCAAAGTTGACCAAGAGTTGACTTTGGATGACCTTGATAGCATTCTCCCGGCTTTTGTACACTCTTTTCCGTCTCGTGTCCGTGTTTGTCCGGCTTTGATCATTTTCTTATGATTTTTGTTATATCCATACCTACACAATCACAAAGATAAAACAAACAATATACAATCATTTTAAGCACAATTTTGTCTTTTATGGGTCATATTTGATATAGAAAAGATATGTGTTTTCACACATATCAGGGTGCCTCCCACGAAGCGCTTATTTAGGGTCACTAAGCTTGACCCAATCCCCAAATTCATTTATCCTTGGGGAAGGTTTGGAGATCTGGGACAACCAATTTAGGTATGTCCCCTCCAAAGTAGTGCTTAATTTGATGACCGTTCACCTTGAAGTTTGGCTCGGAGTTTTGAGATAACTCAACAGTGCCATATGGAAAGACTTGGGTAATGGTGAACGGTCCGGACCAACGGGATTTTAACTTGCCCGAGAACATCTTCAATCGAGAGTTAAAGAGGAGGACTTGATCACCGATGTTGAAAATGCGGTTTTTGATCTTTGAGTCATGGATCCTCTTTGTTTTCTCTTTATAGATTAAAGAGTTCTCATAGGCATGATCACGAAGTTCATTTAGCTCATTAAGTTGAACTTTACGGTGATCACCCGCAGTCTCAAGGTCAAAGTTTGCATGCTTTAAGGCCCAGTAGGCTTTGTGCTCGAGCTCGATTGATAGATGACATACCTTTTCGTACACGAGCTTGTATGGGGTACACCTGATGGGTGTTTTGTAAGCGGTACGGAAGGCCCAAAGTGCATCATCTAGTTTATCCGACCAAGATGCACGGTTCTCGCCCACGGTCCTTTTAAGAATTTATTTCAAGCCATAATTGGATACCTCAACTTGCCCACTTGTTTGTAGGTGATACGCGGTGGAGAGACGGTGAGTGACTCCGTATTTAAGCATGACCTTTGCAAACTGGTCATTGCAAAAATGGGTTCCGCGGTCACTTATGATAGCACGAGGGGCACCGAATCTGGCGAAGAGAGATTTGAGAAACTTGTAAACAACTCGAGCGTCGTTGGTGGGGAGCGCTTTCGCTTCAACCCATTTTGACAAGTAGTCGACCGCCACGAGTATATATTTGTTCTCTCATGAAGACGGGAATGGCCCTATAAAATCAATGTCCCAAACGTCAAAGATTACACAAACTTGGATGGAATTTTGAGGCATCTCATCCCTTTGTGAATTTTTTCCTTGTCGCTGACACGAGTCGCAATTTTAACCAACTCGTGTGCATCTTTATAAATAGTGGGCCAAAAGAAACCGACATCAAAGACCTTTTTGGCGGTGAGATTTGCACCATGATATCCCCCGGTGGGTCTATTATGGCAAGCTTCGAGGATGTCGAGAGCTTCTTTGCCGTGCACACATACCGCCGGATCACTTGATCCGCACATATTTTGAATAGAAAGGGGTCATCCTAGAAGTAGTGTTTGACATCTTTGAAAAACTTGTTTTTCTGCTGGGATGACATTCCCTTGACAATGAAATTCCTCGCATGGTAGTTTGCGAAATCTGCAAACCATGGGGTACTATCAACACGAAGAGCAACTGGTCCAAGAGTTTTGAGGGGAAATGTTTCCNACAGGTCAAAAGTATGAAACTGTCAAAAATTACGGAACATAAACTAATAAAAAACTGCGTTGCACTGTAAAAAGGAGGGTACAAAAGTAATCTTTTGTACCTTATTGACACTATTCATGGGCCGGGGGTACCAATAGGGGTACCCTTTTAAAATACTTCCAACTTAATTCTCTTTGTAAATTTCTGTTGCAGGTGATCCATAGAGGCACCATCAAATTGCTACTAAAGCTCCAACCGTAAATAAATTTGCGTTTTCATATTTCTTGCGTTATTAGTCCTAGCTGAGTATAGTGACTTGTTTTGAACGAATAAACGTACAATCTTGGTTGTGAAGCTATGTAAAACTATGATGATATCTATGTGTATGTTTACATTTTGAACTCCTTAGTAGCTACTGTTGGGAAACCTGCATACTTTTAATAGCATAGATCGAATAATTAACAAGTAAATGAACGTAAAGAAAACAGATAACATAAGCAGTAAAAGAACGAGGCTCGTGTTGAACACGATTCCCTTAAAACAGATTCGCCGTCTGTTTCCCAGGGTACAACGTCCAAAGCTGTTGTAAATGAACGTAAAGAACGTAAAGAAAAACAGATAACATAAGCAGTAAAAGAACGAGGCTCGTGTTGAACACGATTCCCTTAAAACAGATTCGCCGTCTGTTTCCCAGGGTACAACGTCCAAAGCTGTTGTACAGCCGGACCTGACATACTTGCCTGAAATATCACGGAAAACAGAGTGCTTCTGATCGACAAGACTGCTGGAAAACTTGTTAATGGAGCTTTTCTCTCTTGTGTGTTTTTCTTGTGTTGTGGTCGTCTATTGGAATAGTTGAGATTGCCATCTATTTATACACATTCATATGCATATGGTGTAATGGTGCAATCAATGTCAATTAATGCCTTAATAATGATTCATTAATTTTCTGTTATAAACCTTTGAGTCAAATAATAACCGCCAATTAAATTGTCAATTAATGACCCATTAATTTACAGTTATAAACATTTGAGTCAAATAATAACCGCCAATTAAATTGTCAATTAATGACCTATTAATTTACAGTTATAAACCTTTGAAACAAATAATAACAGCCAATTCAATTGTCAATTAAGGACACATTAATTTGCAGTTACCAAACGAGCTCATAACTGACATTTAACCATTTTTCTCCATTTTAACTTTCCTTCTTTGAGACTCGATATCTCATTCACACTAACTTTGTTTTGGACATATACTGGCTCGACCTGGCCTTGAATGGAAATCTCCCACATGAATGGAAATCGGTCGAAAACACTCGAAATTTTTGGCGAAATTTCTGCGGTTGAGTCCCGCATAGGATAGGTAGGTGTGACCCTTTGAACCTTCCCTTGTGAGATGCACTTAGCCTCCTAGATCTGAGTAGACGCGATGTCCTTGAACTCAGCCTCTGTTTACATAGACGGCAATACACACTCACGCATGACTCTCCCTGACATTGTCAAGTCCTCATAGTCGTGCTCTGTAGGAACCCGTTTTAACACTTCATAACATGAAACACAAATCAAAACTAAGAAAAGTGAGAGAGAGAGAATCGTGTAGAGAGAGAGAAGAGAGAGAGATGAGAGAGAGTTGAGAGAGAATAAGAAAAAAGATTTTTGATATTATGAAAATTAGATATTTTCTTTAAAGAAAATATCTATATATATTTAGATATTTAGAAAATATCTAAATATATATATACCCCTACACATTTAATGTGACGCGCGGGATATTTAACTAGGACCCGGGCTCGGGTTTTGTTTGGGATTAAACCCGAAACATATACAATATTAGATTATCTATCGAGCCCGATTCCCGATATTATCCTGTTACAACATTAACTAATTAAAGACCGAAGCTCCATCGTAGAGTGACCGAGCTTCCTTGTTCGACTCAATAAATTGAGGCTAACAATCTCCCCCGAAGTGAGGTCTTGAACACAGGAACGCTAAACGGCGAGTTGCTAAACGGCGAGTTGCTAAACGGCGTTGCTAAACGGCGAGTTGCTAAACGGCGAGTTGCTAAACGGCGAGTTGCTAAACAGCGAGTTACCAAACAGCGATTTGAGTATTTTATTAGGGCAGCGAGTTGTCAAAAGAAGCAGCGGTTTGATTATTCTATTACACGGTGGTTTGCTTACACTAGCAGCGGTTTGATTTTAAAAAAAAAGAGTACTTTTGGCGGGAAAAGTTAAGAAAAAATTAATTTTTCCTATAGCCTTTTTAGCTCATTTTTACACCAAATTTAAAGACGAGCATTGGCGGTAGTGATGGGCTCAGGGCAAGTATCAATGGATTTGAAGATGAGTTTTTTTCAGATGATGTTGTTATAGAATTTTCTGACAGTGGAACTAGTCAAGGAGGATCGGTGAAAAAGAGTTTGGATAAAGATTTGTTTTATACATTTAGCGATGGTGAAAATGGCGGTGAGCAATTGTTTTTACTTAGTTCTTATAGATCTATAGTTTTTGTATTAGATTTACTCAATTTATAAGAACATTACAGAAGCAAAAAAGTCAACGCTCGGTAAAGCTGAATCACCAAGTGCTAAAAAACAAATCATGCGGCTAAAAAAGATGAGGCTGTGAATTATAAGGATGGTATCAAGGATGGTAAGAAAGGGCAGAAGAAAGTGAAGCATGTTAAACCATGGGTCCTATTTGTATGCTGTTTAGCTAAATCACCAAGTGCTAAAAAAAGATCACGCAGCTAAAAAAGAGGCTGTGAATGATAAGGAGGGTATCGAGGATGGTAAGAAAAGGCGGAAGAAAGTGAAGCGTGCTAGATCATGGGTCCCATTTGTATGTTGTTCAGCTAAATCACCAAGTGCTAAAAAAACAGATCATTAGGCTAAAAAAGATGAGGTTGTGAATGATAAGGAGGGTGATCCGATGTCACCACTAAAACTTATAGAGGATGGTAAGAAAGGGCGGAAGAAATTGAAGGGTGTTAGCTCATGGGTCCTATTTTGTTCTTCATTAGACGTTGTTGACTCGAAGGTGATGCGGATTCAATAATGATATTGTACGGTTTGCTAGACTGGTATAATTCATTACTAAAACCATGCTATTTTCTTATTTGGTATATTATCTATAAGCGATATAAAATTCTTGATTTGCACTCAGAATTGTGTTTGCATGGTAAATGTTGAATCTATTAGGTGTTTTGTGCTTTGTTTATACTCTAGATTTTTTTAAAGAATTTTGAACTTATCTTTTTAACGCTGTTAGGCCAAAAGCCTAATCATTAGGCGGAACCCATCTGATATAACAACCCAAGAAATTTTCACACTCACAAATGCAAAACCTATTTAACTACACTTTCTGAATCACCAATTGTACGGGTAGTAAATTTTCTTTCGAGCTTTATTCTAACAATTAAACCTCCTACAATATCTCAGATGTCATAACTAATGAGAACCCAAGTTCACACGCTAACCTATCTATGACCATCACTAACACTTCATATATGTCAAGCAAACATCATAACATGTCAAGTCAATATCATCATATTCTTTTTACAAGGTACATTATTCCTATAAATGTACTATTCACAAACGTTAGTCTAAGACTTGCTTTAAACCGTTATCATATGCCTCAAAACCCTAATTCCGTAAAGGATTAATATCTAAAGTGAATGTACATGTTACCAAAGCATAATAAACAAGTAATATAACATTTCATATGAAACAATATTAAAACTCCCTCCAGATCAAGTATAAAGAGATGAGTCAAAGCATAATAGTATAAGTCATTAAGCATGACATCCAAAATAGCTGTTTTACCTCTGTTTTCATTCTAGTTTCTTCACCGCCACTTGTGTACAAGATATTACACTCATTATACATTATTTAAACCCTAATTAATCTATTTATAATCTTTCATATCTATTTTTATACTCAAAACCCTAATTCAAATCCCTAAACACGCGAAACCGACTGCGCCAAATACTAAACCATGAACCCGTTTTACTGTTTCTCTTGGTTTTTTATCCATATATAAACACCTACAACCCAATACCCAACATACAAGACCTATGTAATAAATTAAATTTAAAACACATTATCACCTCATAGTCTTTACAATCATCATTACATCATCATTTCATCATTCTACATCAATATATAACATAGAAACGAATCCAAGAAAACCTACACATTGCGTCACCTAAATGTAACTTGCGACTGCCGCTTCTTTCAGCTCGAATTCTAACCACTTTATTCTCATAAGATAAACCAAGGAGTCATTGTAAAACCCACATAAAATTGAGTTTAAAAACACATTATCCATCATTATCCATCAATTTACTTTGACAATGTACAAGAGATTACAAAGCTACTAAAACTAACAAGTCTTATATACGCGAGCCTAATTTTAACCCCACCGACTAATTTCTTCCCTTCAAGGTCACTACCCACTTTTTAGCTTCAAAACCAACCAATCACCTTTTCATTAGTAAATTCCTTTTAAACAGATGCCACAAAGATTACGTTATCTCATTCAACCTTAATCAAAATTCCCCTTGACATTAAAAACCAACAGAAAGGTCACAGAACATAACCCTAATAAGCCTAAATGTAACTCCGTGCCAAACTTATCTTTCATATTTTTGTACCCTTTTAAAACACCAAACAAATTTGCTACATTCTCATTAATAAACTATTACTCTACAGCGCCCTCTGGTAACATATCTCACATAATACATTACCTTGAACTCACCTTGTACGATGAAATGTGATCATGAGAAAAACTGAGTTTCAAAACCTAGAAAAACCCTCTCAAAACATATCCCCGACACACTTTACTCTAATTTCAACCTCATTTTTTTTCCTCATTTTAAAAACCCGAACCACAGATGAAAACTAATATAAACGCCATAACCTCACAGTCCTATGATCCCAAAATCCACACATATTTATCAAGTGTATGCGCTCATATTGGCACAGAAAGCTCAATTCGACGGCCCTAAAGCTCAAATCTGACACCGCAGCCCCTTTTTCTAAGCAAAAACTCACCCATTTTGAATGCCTCCCCACGCAAATAAAAACATCATACACATGCCTACCCCACAAGTCATGCTTACTTCAATCTCACATAAAATATCTTCCATTCCTTGCAAAATCAAGCCATAAAATACCCACACCTTTCTAAGATTCCTACACGAAACAACTCCATTGGCACCCTCTAACCATGTCCACACCATCTCTAAGTCTTTCTAGCTCCTTCTACAACTCTACCAATAGATCCCCCACATCACACCTTACTAGGACCTTCCACCGAGTCCAAACAACAATTACATTGGGTTTTCCTTAGCTTCCCATGCTTTCAAACTACTATAAATAGCACCTTGTATCCTTCATTTTAATTTGCACCAACCCTCCTCCTCTATAACCCTTATAGGCAAGAAATATATTTGCCTCCCCTTATGATACCTAGATCATAAAAGAAATTCAAGAGACAAGACCCTGAATAATCTTGAAGCCCCCAGCAGTACAAAGTATACAAGGCGTACAGAGTTGGAAAATACTACCACCCGGAATGACCATTTTCCCAACCATTTTTGATCATTGAGTGATAGCTCAAACACCAACGGAGTTTTGAACTAGTTTTACTTCTGCTACTACACCCTTATAATTGTTCATTATATCCTAAATATACTCTTTAAACAGTTTACATAACTCAATTTCATGCTCCTACTGTTTTCTTGTATTTACATCCAAAACCGTACACCACACAAACCCTAATTTCGTGTTTATCTTAAAACTAATGTTATACATGATTAAATAATTGAGTTATAATGCCTAATCCTACGCACATTGCTAAACTAGCGTGTTAAAATAACCACTTTATCTAGCGAATAAATGAAGGGAATTTGCAACTTAAATACCCACGCGTTCTCACATTTTGAAACCTAACTCTTGACCCCGTTTAATTACCTACAACCTTAACGAATCGTTATTTTAAACTTGTGTGATTGCCCTAAAGTCTTTATATTTTTGTCTTTAACATTATATACTTATAAATGTCTAAATGAAATGTTAAATAAGCTTGGATGACAATATTAGACATGTTTTATAATTATAATCCATTGCAAGGGGTATAAATCATACCTTTTCTAAAAACTTATAACTCAATGGGACTGAATATGTCATTTTATCAAAGTAATAATTATAGGGTCTATATGTCACTTTTCATAGTCCAAGGTTTTACTTGGTATATCTTTTCAAAGTTGAAGGACCGAAAGTCGTAAAAAATGCAAACTCCAAGGGCCTATTTGCAACCTTTCAGACCCCTAGGGTTCTAAAATGTAAACATTTTGAAAAAGTAAAAAATCATCTCCAAAACATTATCTGAACATAACTTTAATTAACCGCTCCAACAAGATCTCGTGCTTAACAGATCCAAATATTAAATATAAAGGCTTAAAACCGATCATCCGGAAGCTATATTAGTACCACAATACTAGGGAGCTTCATATAAGTAAGTTTCATCTGGTATTACGTTCTGTCTCTGACTGAGTTTGTTGGGTTTATGTTTAAAGTTCCCTAGCTCCTCAAACCGTTTAACTGAAAGACTTCTGAATTATAAATGGCCCGAACAGTGATACAATAATTCCAAACTCTTCAATCAAACTCAAACGTCTTAAACCAAAGTCTAAAGTACAATCTTTCCTAAGACTGACAATATTCTAACTCAGGTGTGTGACGTGGCTGTTTACTATCATTTTACTATATCAACCTTCCCCGGTTAAGATTGTGATAAGGTCGTCAGCTTTTATTTCAGAATAATTATTACATCTACCTATCAGGTGAAGTTCATAACCTCGCCTTTACTCATTTTACATATTTTATAAACCCGCGAGGGGGATACATGCTTGTTACAAACTCTTTTTTACACTCCTGCATTTATCTTATAGCAATGTGATTGTTTTTCAATGACTTAGTGAGTTCATAGCCTCACTTTTAATCTCTTTAATGCTTTCATAAACCCGCAAGGGGGATACATACTATAAATAACGAATACAAATGTTTTACCAGACTATATGCTAATCTAATGTATCATTACAATCAATGTCTAAGTTATAAATCCTACAAGTCATTAAATTTGACTACAAGTCATTAAATTGACTATGGATGTTAATCTGTTAGTATCATACATCCAACAAGTCGTTAAATTTTGACTTCTGAGTTGTTAAAATTGACTTATGGATATTAAAGGTTAGTTCATAAATCGACAATCGTTAAATTTGAACTCGAGTCGTTTAAATTGACTTTGAATATTAATGTATAAGTAATAAATCCTTCAAGTCGTTAAATTTGAACTTCGAGTCATAAATTGACTTTGGATGTTAATATGTTGATATATGAGCTCTTCCAGAGTCATAAAATTGGACTTTGATGTTTAAATATGTTAGATTATGAGCTCTTGCAAGTCGTTAAAAGAGTGACTTTGGATGATAAATGAGTTTTGGTGACATAGAACAATACCACAGACCAAACAAGGCAATAACGGGATAATACATTGTTACTATGATTCATTGCGACTATTACTAATAACGAGTATATAATAACGTGACCCAAGATCATAACAATAACATTTTCATAATAATTGTGTTTGTACAATTATTAAATACTATTACTATGTTTTCAAACTATTTATATCAAACCTATGAATTTCACTCAACCATTGTGTTGACTTTTTAGCATGTTTATCTTAGGTAATTGAGCAAGTTGCGGCACAGAGTGCCATTGTACTCGATGCCAGCTTTTTTTTGGGTGAAAAATCCATAAAATTGGTAATGATCTTAGTGCCATTAAAAATCTATTTTGGGTTAATACGTTAATCACACACACGGGCGATAATCTATTTTATCACTGTTTAAGACAGCCCGTGAATTTCACGGGTCTTTTATTAAGTTGTAAACACCAATGTTTTGAAACCCAGTTAGACCCGGTTGGTTCAACCGGCTCCGGTTGAAAAAACGGGTAAAATTAAACTAGTTTTTATATTTTCAAAACCCGATTAGACCCTCCGGATTTATGTCTATTGTGTATCTAATTTCTAAGGTTATATTTGGTGAGCTTTAACGTGTCCACCAGAGAAGCGACAGTTTAGAATGAACAATATATTGTCTTATAGCGCGAGTTCATATCTTCAGGGCATACATCAAGTTGTACACTTATACTCACATATGTCACAACCCCATTATTTTAGTCTTTACAAAAATGTCTTTTGGTTCTAAAGTTGAGCTATCGCTGAACCAAAAGCTCAACCATCCAGGCATGTCAAGTTCTTTGGCACTTGGCCTAACAGGCTTAAAAAGATAAGTATCCAAATGAACATCAGTTAAAAAAAATCCAGAGTACAATAAACAAAGCTACAAAACACCTTAATAGATTACACAACATTTTCTATGCAAACACACAATTCTGAGTACAAGATCAAGAAATTTCTATTTCGCTAATAAACCTATCATTACCAAAATAAGAAACACTACAAGCTTACACGGTTTTTAAGTAATGAGTTATACCAGTCCTAGTCCAACTCTACTACTATACTGTACAATAGCATATTGAAATCTCGCCATCCCTACACGAAGTCAACAACAATCTAACAAAGAGCAAAATTGGACCTCTACGAGACGTAACACCCTTCAATTTCTATCTTCTCCGCCTTTTCTTACCATCCACTCCGATAAGTTTATGTGTAGACATCGAGGATTCACCCCTCCTTATTATTTACACAGCCCTCATCTTTTTTAGCCTCATGATCTTCTTATTTTAGCACTTCTGGTGGATTTCTGCTAAACAGCAACAACATCAGGACCACAAGATCTATATCACGCTTCAATAATCACTTTTCTTCCGCCCTTTCTTACCCATCATCGATAACCTCTCCTTATTATTCACAACCTCATCTTTTTTAGCCTCATGATCTTTTTTTAGCACTTGGTGATTTTAGCTGAACATCATACAAATGGGACACATGGTCTAACACGCTTCACTTTCTTCTGCCCTTTCTTACCATCCTCGATACCCTCCTTATAATTCACAGCCTCATCTTTTTTAGCCGCATGATCTGTTTTTTTAGCACTTGGTGATTCAGCTTCACCGAGCGTTGACTTTTTCGCTTCTGTAATGTTCATATAAATTGAGTAAATCTAATACAAAAACTACAGATCTATAAAAACTAAGTAAAAACAATTACTCACCACCATTTTCGCCATCGCTAAATGTATAAAACAAATCTTTATCCAAACTCTCTTTCACCGATCCTCCTTGACTAGTTCCGCTGTCTGAAAATTCAGTAACAGTATCATCTAAAAAAAACTCGTCTTCAGATCCACTGATACTTGCCCTGAGCCCATCACTACCGCCAATGCTCGTCTTCTTCTCGATCTTTTAACCTTAAGCACACAGATTTGACAGCATTAACAACAACCCAATAACAAATTTAGTACGAAAAACAGAATATCACTTGGGATCTTTTTTTCAATCTCAGTACCTTAAAGCACACAAACTTGACGAAATTACCAACCTAATAACACATTTAGTACCAAAACATAAAATCTCACTCCTGTGTCGTTTTTTTAATCCCTGGCCCTTGAAGGACGCAACTTGAACAAAATCAACAGCACCCAAACAAAAAATTACTAAAAAAGCATACTATCCCACTTGGGATCGTTTTTTAAGTCTCAAGACCTTAAAGCACACAAAACTAACAACTACCCAATGACAAGTTTAATTACAAACATGAAACTAATCCCGGGACCACAAAACACAAAAGGTGACAAAATAAAATTAAAAAAATGAAATCTCACTTGGGCTCTTTTCTTTATCAGTGTCACCATGATGGTCATCATCCGAAACAGCTTCCGGACCAATCAGAACAGTGTAACCTTCAATAGTTCCACAATGCTTCGTATGTGATCTTCGGTGCTTAGGGCTTGGGTGTGGGTTAGAAAATGGCCACCCACATTGGGTACATAAATGAACCCTGCGACCTTCATCTCGTGCAAACATCAAAATGACCATCAAACTATATTCTTGAGTAGAATTTAACAATACCCATGTTAAAAAGTTTGTTAGTTTAGTGGTAAAAACTTCTAAAAAATCTAAAAATGAAGAAATGAAGAACTTTGTAATTTTCTACAACCCACAAATTAAAAACTTTGAGAATTTTCATTATCGTATTAATAAATCTATAATGGGTATTCGAGTATAACAATACCCATGTTAAAAAGTTAGTTAACTTGTTGGAAAAACCTGTAAAAATCACAAAATTTTAGAAAACTTTGTACTTGTTTTTTAAACCAACCAAGAAAAAAAAGTAAAAAAATAAAAAAACTTACAAGAAAAAAAAGTCAAACAAAAGTCAGTAATCACCATTAATGTGTTGAATTTGCATTGGTGATTCAAATATAACAATAGCCATGTTATAAAGTAGGTTAATTTAGTGAAAAAACATGAAATTTTTTCAAAAACTGCCAAGTTTACTATGAAAATTAGAACACAAAAACACGATTTAGTATAAAAACACTAAAATAAATATAAAAAAACAAGACATACCCATGCATGTTACAATCTTGAAAGCCCATACATACAACAAGTCCATGATTTAGTGCAAAAACATGAAAATACTAAACAAATTTTTTAAAATTCAAAAATAATACTAACCAATCTTTGAACATACCCATTCATGAAACCATGAAGAAAATACTTGCAATAATCTATAAATGGTCAGGTTAAAAGTGTGACAAAATAGTACTAAAAAAGTAGGAATAGAAAGAATACGATGGTTCTTACTATGTAATGTTCCTGAATATCCTTATTCTCTCTGACGATTCAGATTTATAATTATAATAATTAACAGAATTTAAACAAACAGAAAATAAAACAGACATAATTGGGTGAAGCAGAGACAGACAGTATGACGATAATAAATAAAAAATATTAAAAGGTCGTGGGAACGAGGCAAGTGTTGGACACGCTTTCCCTTAAAATAGATTCGTTGTTGTTTCCAGGGTACAACGTTCAAAGCTATTGCAAGCTCGGACCTGACATACTTGCTAAAATATCACGGAGGAAAACAGTTATGTGCTTTCTGATCAAGGAAGATGCTGAAAACTTGTTAATTAGAGCTTTTCTCTCTGGTGTGGTTTTTATTGTTGTGTCTTGGAATGGTTTAGATTGCCATCTAACTTATACCACATTCATATGCATATGGTTATAAATGGTGAATCAATGTCCATATTAAGGCCTTAATTAATGTGATGATATAAACCAAATATAAAGCCAATTTCAAATGTCAAATAATTTTGACACATAATTGCAGTTATAACCTTTGAAACAATCCATAACAGCCAATTTAATGTAATTTAATGACAAATTAATTTTGCAGTTATAACTTTGCAAACAAAATATAACAGCAATTTAATTGTCAATGTTTTTTAATGACACTTTAATTTGTAGTTATCCAAACGAATATAATGACTTTAACATTTTCTCTCCTTCTAAACTTCCTTCCTTTCGAGATCGATATCTCATTCACACGAACTTGGTTTTGGAATTTTATATGGGCTCGAATTCTGGCCATTGAATGGGAAATCCCCACATGAATGGAAATCGGTCGAAAACACTCGAAATTTTTGGCGAAATTTCTGCGGTTGAGTCCCGCATAGGATAGGTAGGTGTGACCCTTTGAACCTTCCCTTGTGAGATGCACTTAGCCTCCTAGATCTGAGTAGACGCGATGTCCTTGAACTCAGCCTCTGTTTACATAGACGACAATACACATTCACACATGACTCTCCCTGACATTGTCAAGTCCTCATAGTCGTGCTCTGTAGGAACCCGTTTTAACACTTCATAACATGAAACACAAATCGAAACTAAGAAAAGTAAGAGAGAGAGAATCGTGTAGAGAGAGAGATGAGAGAGAGATGAGAGAGAGTTAAGAGAGAATAAGAAAAAAGATTTTTGATATTATGAAAATTAGATATTTTCTTTAAAGAAAATATCTATATATATTTAGATATTTAGAAAATATCTACATTTAGACTACTCTACACCATTTATTGTGTCGCTGCGGGATATTTAATAGGCCCGGGGCTGGGTTTGTGCTTTGGGATTAAAACCCAAAACATATACAATTATTAGATTTGCTTCGAAGCAGGATTCCCGATCTTTATCCTTGTTACACATTAACTAATTAAAGACCGAAGCCTCATCGTTAGAAAGTGACGAGTTCACTGTTTGACTCCAATAAATGAGGCTAACAATCTCCCCGATAGTGAGGTACTTGAAACAGGAACGAGTTCCTTTATTGACTAATAAAATTGAGGCTAACAATCTCCCGAAGTGAGTTCTTGATTGACACCACACTTCATGAGGATCAGTGAGATGCTGGTGTATTTAAGCTCGAGTGTCTTCTTGGTCTTTGTCTTGTTATATGTTGTAGGCCTTGTCATTCATGCTTTGCGTTCTGACTTTGAGCCTGTCACATTGTCTTTATCATCTTTTTCATCTGCGATTCTTTTGTTTTGACCTTATGCTCTATACTTTTGCATTATCTTGCAACGCTTTCAAAATTAGTTAGTTTGAAGACTTTGTCTTCATATCTTGATGCTTTCTAGATAGTATGTTTCATTGATAGAGCATTTTGAATGGATGATGGTTGACGTTACCTGTTTGACCTGGCTGGTTTACGTTAGTTCTAATTGAGAAATGATTTGAAAATCAATCCGACATGTCACTCGTTAAAGAGTTTTGTAAACATCTGAGTTGTCATGTTGTTATCAAAATTCTCAACCATCAATTTATGATACGGACAAATAGTATTATCCTGTTGTCACAGTTTGGATTATTATACGTAATCTCGCATGTCACCTACCACAATGCTGTTTGATGATGAACAACTGGTGGAAGGATTTCATTTCTCTTTATTAATACTAAGAGTCATCACTTGAATGTTCTGGAATTAATCATAATGATATTGCGATTAGGAATATTTTTAACAGCTTGGTGAACTGAATGATGTTCAATAAGTGTTTGAAATGGAATGTGTACTTACGATGCATTTTGAATTGATCCGTGCTCTTGATCTCGAGTTAGTGAATTTTGGTTTTAGTACTAGGAGGCTGGAGCAGTTTTGCCACCCTATTCTATATCAACATATCTCGCGAGTGAGATGTTAATCGTAAGTGTGTATCTCCGTGACCAAATGAGACAAGTTTTTGTGAGAGATCCCGATGGCTGAGAAGGGTTGTGCATTGCTTTCACTGGGTCCATTGTGATTGCTGTTTTTCACTAGTCAGCAATCAAATTGTGATTCAGACAGATTATGTTTAGACCCGTTTTGCCTTATGTTGTGTGGAGGCTTATTTCCTCTTAGACCCTTTATCCATACATTTCTTTTTATTCTTCAAGCCTTCAATGCTTACCAGGACAGTCATTTACTAACACCTTGTTCGTGATTGTTTTCCAGTGTTAGTTCAATCTTAGTCCAGATTCCTTCTCATTTAATTCATCTCTCAATCATACCTAAGGTTCTGACTATTTCCTAAATTTGCGATTATCTGGGTTAGTTCCTCGGTTTTGGTTGGATCTTAGATTGATCCTAACTAACCACTTATGACTTCAGAATCGTCGTGGAAATTAAAGATGTAGTTGGGGTATAAGATCGATCCATATATACCTTGTCTTTTGCACACTGAGTCGATGATCATTATTTTAATACATTTGTCTCCCGTATTTTAAATAATAAACACTTAGCTTTTTGAAATTCCTTGTGATTAATATATGTCTTGGGAAATTCGTGGGTGTACGAAAATATATCTAGCATGATATGGTTTGGAACATTTTGATAATGTTTTGAATACATAGGTTGTCGTTGTTGATGTATCCAAGAATCATTAAATTTGTGTTTCGAAAAAAGCTCCCCACTCATAATAGAACCAATTTGGAGATATTTTGTTGTTCTTTTGAATAAAAATTGTGTGGGTTGGAGTGTTGAAACACATACTTTTGAAAGATTATGATTGTAATCGGGAAATTCTCTTGAAAATTGTGTTCAACTTTTTGAAATAACAGATGTTAGAGGATTTCTCTTCTACTGTGAGGTAACGATGAAACGTTCCACTATACCTTTTTCTTGAGCGAAAGATATATGAATGTCTTGTTATACCACTCAAGACCGAGAAATGTTAATTTTATACGTTGTCGAGGGAATATGTTATTAAAACCATTCCTTTTTATGAAGTCGGGGTTTACTGTAATGAATTTGCACATTAGCCATTTAGAAAATTGGAAATGACATGTTTTGAAAGTTTTGATATCACTCTCGAGCATTCGAAACTTAATTTAAACACCGTGTAACTTGATAATCGACATTTCTAAGCACGTAAATGTTATCGATTCCATGAGACATGTCAGGAGAATCTTTTTGGGAAATTTTATGATTTCTCTGATTTTGTATTTTCTTTTTGAAGTTTTATATTTTTGTATTTGCATGTTCTCAACAATATGTAACATGGTCGATGTTTTTTAATGATGATGTCAAGCAGTTCATTTGTAAGCTACCTCCAGTTCAGTGGAGTCAACATCTCTTCCAATTCTTATTGACAAGTACTTAAAACCGGATCCTCAGGAAGGGCTTCGTAAATGTTAGTAATTGGTCCTTCGTTCTGACTAAGATAAGTAGTTATTACCATTTTCAACTGGTTCCTTGATGAAATGATACTGTATGGGATGTGCCTTTGTCAGTGAATGTTGTAGGGGGGGTTTTGCATGAGATTGCGTTATGGCTGAACTGGGAGTGCTAGTAAAACGTTTTTTTTGTAGTTGAAGCCAAATCTGAAGTTGTGTCTCTAACATTACTTGAGCACAACTTGGCAGATAATGCCACGTAATTGCCTCTGCTGAAGGGACATTTGCGTGCAGTTTTGCTTCTTTGACACCAAGGTAAAGTTTCATCAACAAGAAAGGAACTGTATCCCATCTAGAAGTGCTTTTTCGAGTATAACTGTATCAAGGCATACGGCATGATCTGCGTCTGATTATGATGTTAGTTCAAAGCACAGAATCATTTGGATACCAGAGTCCCATGTTATTTGGTACCCTTTAGGTATTTAAGTCTTCTTTTAACCCCTGAGGTGCTTTTGAGTTGGTCGTGCGTGATAACTGTTTTGCATCAATAGCATAAGCTTACCACTAAGTCTGGTCGAATGATGTCAACACGTAATGTCGTGACCCGATTTTACTACGCATAATTAGATTGGTCTACGGTTTCTCACTTAAAATCTACATTAGTTTGGGTTTAGTTGCAAATGGATTGTACAATGGAGTGACATTTTCCATATTATGCTTTTTCAGTATTCTAAAGCGTACTTGGCCTGAGTGATTAAATATCACCTTTTGGTGGTCTGGTGGATATGAAGTCCTAAAAAGAATTTTCATCTCCCCATTAAGGACATTTCAAATTCTACTATGCATTAATTTTTTTCAAAATCGTTTTGTATTTTAGGATTTGGAGTATCCCCCCAAAACAAATTATGTCACTCAACGTAAATCATGCACTAATAGAATTTCCTCCCGTATTATATCTTGAATAAAGTGGGTTTCAATTGTACTTTAGTAAAGCCTTTGGACATCAAGAAGTTTGATAGTTCATCGTACAAGGGCTCCTTGGTGCTTTGCTTTAACTCCATACATAGTTTCCTTTTGTAGGTAGACTATTTATGGATTGATTTGGTATCAACAAACCTTTTCTGGCTGAGCACATCACAACCTCCTCCTCAGTGGAAATTTAGAAATGACGTTTTTCAGTCCATATGTTAGATGGAAAAGATTATGTGCTGCGTCTGGGCATATGGAAAATCAATCTCTTCCAAGCGAGCATCTAGTGCAATGTTCTTCAAAATCAACACCCTCTTCTCTGAGAGATCCTTTAGCAACAAGTCATTGCTTTGTGCGATTACAGTCTGATCTTCATACCTTCTTGTTCTTCCATAACACACTTAGCTTTATAATCATCTTGCCAAATGGTTTGTCAAAAGTTCCCAAACTTTTAGTCTGTCGAATGATGAAGTTCATCCTGATTGCTTTCGGATCCATGCAGAATCAGCCATTGCCTCATTACATGTTCTCTCGGTTCAACAATACTAAAAGTGAGCCGCGAACATACACATTTCAGGTCTCGTGGCAAGATGTCGTGCTTGTTTTGGGGGGGGAAAATTTAACAAAAATAATAAACTAAACTTTTTTTTTTTTTTGGGGGGGGGCACCCCATGGTTGGATTTCCACGAATTGTTCTAATGCGATGAATCTCTGGTCATCGGTAATCATGACTTTGTGTTGAATGAATGCACATCGGTATTATAAATGTTGCGTGAGGAAGGACTCACAAGTTCTTTACCCGTGTTACCAAAAGGATTGGATAATATTCAGCTTCTTGAACGATGCATTCCGTGCTTGATCATTGTTGGTTTTCCTTTGCTTGACGTGTGTTGGATTGTTATATTCGTCAAGTTAACAGGATGATGAGTAAATTCTAACCTTTGATGTGCACGTATATCGTTTCTATGCTTGAAGGATCAAATTTTGTCTTGGGGCACGGGTCAGGTGTTGTCATATATCTGAGCCTTTTTTTGACTGAGGAACGAGCCTACGAGACATTTTCTACTGTCATCTTTGTCGGTGGTGCGAGGTCTGAACTGTTGTGATCAGACATCATTTCTTTGATTTCATCAAACTTGATATGAATGGACTCAACTATCAAGCGTGTTCTCTTGTTGTAAACACGATATCCCTTCGACTGAGTAGAATATCCCACCATGACACATGGATCCCCTTTTTCTTTCATCTTATCCAGATTTTCCCCATCTCTAGTTATGTAGCAAGTGCAACCAAAGATGTGAAGATGTTTTATTGAAGGTTTCCTGTCATTTATGATGTGATATGCCGTCTTTCCATGAGTGGATATGATGATTGATCTGTTCTGAGTATAGCATGCGGTTGCAACTGCTTCAGCCCAAAATGATAATGGAAGCTTAGAAGCTGAAAGCATTGTTCGAGCAGCCTCAACCAGAGTACGGTTTCGTCTTTCGACAACGCCGTTCTGTTCAGGTGTTCGAGGAGTGGAAGTTTGATGTTCAATGCCTTCTTCTTTGAAATAAGCATGGAGTGTCTTGTTCAAGAATTCCGTGCCTCTGTCAGTACGGACAGTAATAACTTGAGCTTGAAGATTGCGTTGAATCATCGTGAGAAAGTCTTTGAGAACTTCTGGTGTTTCATCCTTGGATCGTAGAAAAAGAGTCCAAGTGTATCTTGAATAGTCATCAACAATCACCAGAATATACTTCTTCCCATTTATGCTTGCAACTCGCATTGGACCACACAAGTCCATGTGAAGCAAATTTAGCCTTCCTTTGGAACTAGGAACTGCTTTTGTCTTGAATGAACTTCTTTTTGCTTTACTCATTTCACAAGACGAACAAAGTTGATCCTTGACATATTTCAACTTAGGTAAGCCATTCACAACTTCTTTCTTTGAGAGTAAGGTGATGTAATCGAAGTTCAGATGAGAAAGCCTTCGATGCCATAACCATGCTTGAGTTGGTGAAGCTTTAGCCATGAAACAGATTGGAGTTGATGAAGTTGTTTCTTGAAGAGATATTGTGTAGAGATCAGATCCACGATTACCAGTTAGTAAATCGTTTCCCTGAAGATCTCTCACAAAACAAGTAGATTTCCTGAAAGCAACCTCCAAATCAGCATCACAGAATTGACCAACCGAGAAAAGATTGTGATTGAGGCCTTCGACGTAATAAACCCGTTTGATCGTGACATTCCCTTGAATCAGATCTCCATAACCAAGAATTGGAGCAAACTGATCATTTCCAAAACGAACAGTACCCAGAAATTTCTCCACAAAATTACACAAAAGCTTGAGATTGCCCGTCATGTGCTTTGTGCATCCAGAGTCAACAATGAATAGGATGAGTTGTACAATCTGCAAGAGAATTAGAGGACGATGGAACATTGGACAAATTGGATCCTAAGGAATTTGATATCTTCAAGACATTAGTTATCCTAGAGACAATGTCTATAGTGGGACTAATACTTGTTGATTCATCATCTTTCCTAATCTTAGGCATCCATATCTTTTTGGTCCTAAGTGGCTTTTGTGTCCATGTATAACCTGATGGACATCTCTTAGCTATCCACCATTTCCATTCCTGATTTGTATTCTTATACAACTCTTTATAGTAACTCTTGGATTTTTGAATAGTGGTATCTGGTGCAACTGTTTTCTTATGGGGTGTTGCAACAGATTTGTTCGCTTATTTCTTGGGTTTACTAGCACTAATAGGCACTACATTAGGCTTTTTAGTTCTAGCATTCACGTCTTTCAAGTATCGAGAAACACAAGCATCATGATTAGAATTAAACACACATGTTCCACATTCAGCACAAACAGCATTCGCATTCGAAGTTCTGGAGTTTGAACTGTCATTACACGCAGTTACAGACTTTGTTTTCTTAGAAATACTAGAAATCCTATGATGGTCTTCTACTTCCTTCTTTTGAAACTTCACTTGACTATTGTTTGGCACGACCTTATCTTTAACTTGATAGCACTTAAGCTGTGGTCTGCTAACACTAGTAGTGTGAATTACTCCTGAAGATTTAGACATGTGAGGATTAGTATTCCTAGAAGCATGAGGCAACTGTGGTGTTCTAGTTTGTGTTGTGGTGGAGGCAATTCTATACATTCCTGGTTTAAGCACATTCGAGTGTATTTCCGCTTGTTTTCTATTCTGAGGCAAATTCTGTTGAGTGACTTGTTTAAACAAACCATCCGACACATTAGTTTTATTAACCGACTGTTTCGTTTGAAAACTTCTCATTTCAGGAGAATTTGAAAAAGGAGTCGGTTTTCCTAAAACTGATGGTTTTGGAATCCGTTGAGCATTTGGTTGTCGAACAACAGATGGTTTATCAAACTGAGTTTCCACAGACTTTCCTTTGCATTTCTCAATGAGTTTCTTTAACTCACTGATGGCTATGTTCTTGTCTTGCATTTGAGCTTTCAAATCCTGTATTTCATGATATTGTTCACGTTCTTTTCGAAATACATTTGATCCGTTTTCTTTGCAAACTGAGTTGTTTTTCATTTGTTCTTTACATTGTTGTAAAGCAAGTTCAAGAGAAATCGAGTGGTTTTCAAGTTTAGCAAAACTCTTTAAAAGCTTATTATGAACTTCTTTGTTAACAGATTCAGTTTGTTTCGAAAGCTTTTGTGCAAGACATTCACATTCTTTGACTTTATGAAGATACAAGCATTGTAATTCAGCATAAGCATTTAAATCAGACAGAGAATGCAAATATGAACATGTAACATCCTTTAGACACACACTTCTTCAAAGGTAGATCATAAATGTTTGAAAATTTAGCTTTTCAGATTTCAAGTCGTCAACCTCTTTTTCAAGGATTTAACGTAGATATTTCATGCATTTCCGTGTTAAGTTCATGTTCAAAGCGAAAACTATCATTTTGACTTTTTATGGAAAGAGGCATTAATAAGTTTTATCAAAAGTTCCATATCATGAGCAGTTGGCACCCGAAAATAATCACTAGTATGTTTAAACCAAGTTTGGATCAACATTTTCTAATTGATTGTTGTTAAATGTCATTTCGTTAAAAACTTGCTTACTTTACTTATGGATTTTGAAAGGGTTAGAAATGCAACGTTTTAGACAATGTTTGGTTTTTGTTCAAACCACAACGGTTTTTTCACATTGTCTTCAACTTCTTTGCGCGTTCCAGATGATAAAGATACTCAGTGAGGGTGCTTTGAAAAATTTCATAAAGACTATTCTGTAATGGTGTAATCATATGGTTTAAACATAATTCTTTATTCAAATTTTGATATACTCTGTTATCAAGGTGTATGGTCTCTTCCCTATCAAGTGCAAATCTATTTGCTGGATCAGAAGTTCATATGGGATCTCTAAAACAAGGCTTATCTGATGAGCTTTATTGAGGTTACCTTGGATTAGCAAAGGTTGGTATTACATTATATTGTCGAGTATTTGGTGCTAACATATGAATGGTCTGAATTGACTGATTACGAGTTAAACATTTCGTTCAAAAACTTTAACTGTTTGGTCATTTCATCATTTTGTCAAATCTTTATCTTCCTTAACCTTTACAATCCGAAATTGACCTTTGTGTTCTCTTGTGATAACTTCTAGTTGTGACGTGTTAAAAGACTTTTTTTTGACTAATTCATCGTGTTTCCTTATTGAGAACTGAAATTTCGTATGACTTTTGTTTTCAAACCTTATTTAATTTCAACTGTTCTTTTAGAGACTAATACGTCCTAGAGTTTCATTTAAACTTTGTTTGAAGATTTTCTATATCATCGTCGGTCATTAAAAGCTTTGTACTTTCTCAAAATCATTTGTTTGTTCTGAAGGTGTATAATCAGACAACTAGTCCCGCAAAACTAATTAGCTCCCCCAGCGCACTATTGGTTTCATCATGGTTAGTTTTGCCACTTTTCCAATTCTTGAGTCAATGATGCGTTTGCTTTCTTTAATTGCTTTAAAATCATTTTGTTTTCCTCAGTATCAAGTGTTAAATTTGCAATTAAATTAGCAAGCGCAGCACGCTCATCAGCACATTCTGCAGCATGTTTCTCAGAATGTTGTCTTTCATTGGCAAACACATTCTTTTCATCATTGTTTTGTACCTGTTCCAATGGCGTATCAGTAGAACTTGATTCTGCAGGTAAGACTTCCTGAATCTTTGCCATGAAACCGTAATGTGCTTCCAATTCCTGCTTATCAATTCTTCATGATACAATCCCACTGCTTGTTTCATCTCCTGAACTTGTAACCGATGATTGAACCTCTTGAACCTTGCACTGTTGAATCTGCAACTGTCTTTCACTCAACTTTTTCAACGTCATCTTAAGCTCTTGCTCATGACTTGATCTTTCTATTATACATTGCTCAATGGAGTTCATGTTCTGGATGATTGTTTCCTTGAATGTTTGAGCTGTCATTTTAGTGTAATCTCTGAAGTTTTCTCTTACTTCTCGATCTGATGAAAAAGATCTTGAATAAATATCGAGAGGCTTTAACAAGTCAGAGTTAATGAACCTTTCAAACTGTACTTTGATCACACTTAGAGCGGATTTAGAATCCATCTCGTGAAGTGTTTCTGCATTGAGAAGTGTTTCTAAGTTATTCATGTGTTGAGATAACTGAACTTGGATGGTTCTGACACTATCACCAAGAGTTGTAGCAAAAGTTGTTGATAATTTTTACAACCAGAGAAAGTCTGTCTTTCGAGAAGTTGAGTGGTTGATTTAAGTGCATTTAATTTGTTCAAGGAGTTTTCTTTGAAAATCTTTGCTTGTTTTAGCATTTGTTGCATGTCTTGTTCATCTGAATACGAACACGAAGATAAAGTATCTTTCGTTTCCATTTTACCGTGAATTGTGAAGTGAAAATGATTTGTAGGATCTTAAGCAGGTAAAGTGATTGTTGTTGTTGTGGAAAACTATTTTACGGGATTTTACAAGTCTTGACTAAACCGAGAAAATACAAGAGTATTTCGCGGGATTTTACTAAATCAAGAAAACCGTAAATATAGAATTATTAGTTGGTTGAAATCGTTGTTGTTGTTGAAGAACTTGAACTTTTGTTAACGCATTTGTGATGCTAAATCGATGAACGTGAAATTTCTTACAACAAAAGAGGCTAAAAGTAAAAAAATTGAAAACTAAATATGTAAAACAAAAAAAACAAAAAATTAAAAGTTGAAAAGTGATAAAGTTTGAAAGTAGAAGGTTATATTTACTTTTGCTTAAAAAACAAAGGTGTTAATAGTGTAAACAGTTAAAATATAAATGTAAACAATAAAAAACTATTTTAAGTTGAGGGGCCAAAAGTGTCAAAATTGGAATATATACCAAATAATAAACATTGTCCCTCGGTTTTGCTTTCGTTTTCGTTTTAAATTTCTATAAAATGAATGATGTGAACTTTAATCGTACGGGATGATACGGATTATCTCTCGGTAAATCCGAATATACACGTTGATCGAAAACGAATCACGAACACAACGGTCTAAGTTATAAGTCGTGTAGTCAACCGATACTCGAAACCGAAAACCGAAAATTTGTTAAAACGTGAAGATTTTGTTCTTGTGTGTATTAGTTCGGTTCAAGCTAGAAAAAACTCGTTCGGTCCAACTCAAAAAAATGATTCGATCGGTCCTTCTTGTGATACTCGTTCGGTGCTCAAGATTTTTCACTCGTTCGGCTCTTAAGTTTCACTCGTTCGATGATCAAGTTTTTTTTTTCACTCGTTCGGTTGTTGATGATATCAACTGGTTCGGCTCTATAGAAAATGAACTCGTTCGGTGGATGAAGAATCAACTCGTTCGGTTCGAGTTGTAAGGTGACTAGATCGGTTGTGCTTTCAACTGGCTCGTTCGGCTCACATAAAAAAGAATTCGTTCGGTCCTTTAGATTGTTACTCGTTCGGTTCTAGTCGTGTTCCACTCGTTCGGTTCAAGAAGTTTCTAACTCGTTCGGTCCTTGAGAGAAATCACTCGATCGGCTCAAGAAGATGAAAAACTCGTTCGGTCCTTGAGATTTCGAGTTCGTTCGGTTGTCACAAGGTTGTTGGCTCGTTCGGTTCTAGTCGTGTTCCACTCGTTCGGTTTCACTCGATCGGTTCAAGCAATACATCAAACACCTTGACGCACCTTTTTGTTCTCTTCGTTTCAGCCCTTTACACGAAGAGAAAAAAAAACCAACTAAAAGCTTGTATAAGCTGGAATATAATATTAAGACTTTTGTCTAAAAAGGAAAATAAGAGAGAAATGAGCCGAATGTAAAAAACAATAGTCATTTCCATAACGCTCACAACAACAAAAACCACGAAACCCACCCGAGGCGACTGATACAAATTGTAGGATCCCGATCTACACTTTCACTTCATGTTACGAACCACGAATCGGCCCTAGAAACTAGAAAAGAGATAATGGTTTAGAGAGAGAAAGAAGAGAGAGATGAGAGAAAAAGAGAAAAGATATTTTAGAAAATATGAGAAGATATTTTCTTAGAAGAAAATATCTATATATATATCCCTACACATTTAATGTGACGCGTGGGATATTTAACTAGGACTCGGGCTCGGGTTTTGCTTGGGATTAAACCCGAAACATATACAATATTAGTTTAACTATCGAGCCCGATCCCGGATAATATTCTATTTATACATTAACTAATTTAATTGACCGAGACTTAAATACATAATGAACGAAACTTCATTTCGACCTCAAATTTGAAGGCCTAACCCCCCCTCATCATGATTTCTCTTTGATGGACATTCTTCCAGGAAAGTCGACAAGGTACGCAATTTAGAAAACTTCTTTCACATAATATACTTGCATCAAATCCTGGATTACCATTATGATTAAGGACATTCATCTTCTTATACATAATATCCGGTGCAATTTTCCCAAATAGAGAATAACTTACATAAAGTTATTTTAAGTTTCGTATTTGTGATGCTTAATCGTTGGTTACAGTTTGTTTTTGTGTTGGCAACTATATTTTGGACTCTTGGTATTCGTTAGGTAAGATCTTTTATATTTGGACGAGATGACAACAATAGCCGAACTTCAATAACAATTCATAGGACACGTCAGATACTATTGTAAGTGTTTCAAAGTTAATTAAGGGATATAGCTCTTATTATTTGATTAGCAAGTTTCTCTATTGAAAACACATGTATACTGATTACATTTTGGGAGTGTAGCTCACATGGTAGAGCGCTCGCATTGCATGCGAGAGGCACGGGGTTCGATTCCCCGTACTTCCATATTATAAAATTCATGTGGCCATTGGGGGAACAATAGTCACACAAAATACATATTTACTTGAGTTTACAAAGCATATGGTCACACTTATTAACGCTTTTGGCCACTTTTTGGTTACTTGTATGTGACTAAATCCCCACAAAAAACATGCTTTGTGTGACTAAATCATAGCAAAGGCCACACAAACATAAAGATCATGTGGCCATTGGATGAACATTAGTCACACAAAATACACATTTCTTTAGTTTACAAAGCATATGGTCACACTTATTAACACTTTTAGCCACTTTTTGCTTACTTGTATGTGACTAAATCCCCACAAAAAACATGCTTTGTGTGACTAAATCATAGCAAATGCCACACAAACATAAAGATCATGTGGCCAATGGTGAACAATAGTCACACAAAATACACATTTAGTTGAGTTTACAAAGCATATGGTCACACTTATTCACACTTTTGGCCAATTTTTGATTACTTATATGTGACTAAATCCCCACAAAAAACATGATTTATGTGACTAAATCATCGCAAAGGCCACATTTATTATATATTCATGTAGCCATAGGATGGGCAATAGTCACACAAAATACAAATTTACTTGAATAAATCATCTCAAATGTCACATATCTTATATATTTATGTGGCCAAAGGATGAACAATGGTTACTCTCAAAAACCATTCGTGTGACTATAAAGTATTTTCCGGGCACTAATATTGATTTGATCAACAAACTTGTGCTAAATTTGTCACACATATTGGGTTTTGGTCACTCGTTTTCATGAACAGGCACAACTTAAAACAATGTCACCGTAGGAGACCTACGTGGCAGCGACTTTCTGTGACAAACACAAAAAAATGTGTGTGATAAATGCATATTAGTCACCACATTTTTAGAGTGACAATACCACTTTTTATGTACCCAGGAAGTTTCTAACTAATTCCTTAGATGCATACGATTGAATGAGATGCATATTAACGTAACCTAATGGTATGTGCTTAATTACGCATACCTTTTACCTATAAAAACGTGCCTAAAATGACCAAAATATACCAAAAATATATTGTATTTGTGTGTTTTGTGATTTATGATTGTGCAGGTAATGGATATTCACTAAAGGATACAAAATCAAGCCATAACGGACAAAACCGAGCACGAAATAAAAAGAGCGTAAAAAAGTCAAAAGTCAAAGCCGAGTAGTCAAAGTCAAAGATGAAGCCGAACCCGAAGAAATCTCAAATGGGCCAACCCTTACCCATTTAATGGGTCAGGTCAGCCCATTAAGCATATAGAAGACTTAAGCTTTTAAGCTTACTTATAATAAGCCCTAAATCCATTACTTGGCCCAATCCTCTTTTAAATATAAACCGGCCCAAACCATAGCCCAACAACAGCTAACAACCATTAACCCTACAACCCTTTAACCTTTTACATTGTTAGTCCTTAAGGACTAACACTATTAGTCCTTAGGACTAACACAACTAGTCCCTATAACCTTAAACCCTTTTCACCCCACATCCTTTTACCCCCTAACCCAGTTAAAAACAACTAACAGTACCCCCAATTCTTTTCCCGCCATGATTACTATTCATCCATCCCCTTCAAAATAGTATCCTACAAACAGATAAACAATTTTAACCTATTCCTCACAATCAAACAAAACTCATTAACCTCATTTATCCCAACCTATACGACAAGCTTATGTTGGCAATCTATGAAGTTTTATTAGGTTGATGGGACGTGAGACTAAATCAAGGGTTCAGATTGCAGAGCTTGGTGCCAAAGAAAGATGGATGGCTAAGATTGAGGCTTGACTTCTCCTCACACAGGAAACACACCTCAAGTCCTAGAATCTTCTCTACTCGGCTATAAAAGAGAAGACCAATTAGGCAGCAAGGATCTCTAGTTTTTATGTAGTTTTTATTTAAGTTTTTTTCAAGCTTTTTATTGTAATTTACAGCTTTTCTAAGTTTATTGTACTTTTTTTTAAAGTTTGGTTCTCTTGTTTTTAAGTTAATGAAAATTAAGCTTTTATGTTAAAATCCTGTTTTTTTAGTTAATGCACTTTATGTTTTGAAAATGTTTGCTAATCTCTTTTAAACTCTTAGTTACCTATTTAAAACTGCTTCACTTAAGTTATATAAACTTTTTCATAGTTTATATAGACTAAGTCTTTTTCACTTAAAAATCTCATGAATCATGGAGCATGGTGTATACTGGATGGCCATGGGTTGTGTTTATTGATTAAGCTATAGGATGTTTTGGAACCGAATTTGGTGTTAAAAGTCTTAACCAAAAGCAAAGGACTTTTTGTAAGTATTCAAAATTTCAGTGTTTTTAGCTTATTTTACTGATTTTACTTATTTACTGCTTATCTATTGCGTATTGCTGTTTAGTTTGCTTATTGATGTTGTTTACTGCTTATTTAAGCTTGCTTTTAGCTGAGAAGTCATCTTAATCATGATTTACGTCTTAAAAAACTGTCAAGTTTTAGCTTTTAAAAAACTGCTTATTTTTATGGCTCACTCTAAATGCTTATTTTTGTTTTCATATGCTTAATATTGCTTAATATTAGTTGTTTTTTATCTGTTTCTAATAACCTTTGCTTAAATCTTTAAATTTCAAGCTTAAAATGGATAAGAGAAACCTTAAGGGAGTGTTTGGAACAAGCAGTAGAAACCTAGTTTCTACTGCTAGCTTGTTTTTAAATCATTAATTCGTTTTCAAACAGCTTTGATTCAGTCTTTAATGAAGTTTTAAATCAGTTTGAATAAGATTAGAGAAGTTTTAAGTGTTGGCTTATCAAATTCTAAGTCTGCTAGCTTAATTTCGTTCTTTAGATTCTGATTTAGTTTATTCCTAACAAAATTCATTAGAGTTATGATAA
The DNA here is from genome assembly GCA_026074375.1 of Tanacetum coccineum. Classification (NCBI taxonomy): domain Eukaryota; kingdom Viridiplantae; phylum Streptophyta; class Magnoliopsida; order Asterales; family Asteraceae; genus Tanacetum; species Tanacetum coccineum. The sequence continues at coordinate 31,447 of BQNB010008339.1, read as the reverse complement.
TTGTGATATAAACCTGTTAATCTACTGCATTAGGATGCATTTGTTTTAGGTTAGTTTCTTTTAGAATTGCCTTTTTAATGTTTAAATCTTAATCAGTTTAGTATGCTAATTTTAAGTTCTTAAAAGTTAGGTTTTCAAGTGTAAAATTAAGGATTGGGATCTAGGTTAAATCTGTTTAGATTGTTAATTTGTGCTTATTGGAAGGTAGCCTTAATCTGTTTTAGGTTTTTAGAAGTTTTGCATTAGCTTAAGTCTTAAATATTTAGCCTTAAAAGTAGCAGTTTAGCCCAAAAAGCCAAAAATAGTTAGTGAAGTCTATCATTTGCATTTTATATGTGTTAGCTTATTTCTTCTTAAAGTTTGTTTATTTTTAGCTTATCTGAGTGAAGTATGTCTAGATCTTTAGCTATTTTCAGGTTTTAGTTTTTTTTTATAAAAATGCTTATCAACTTTCTATTTAGCTTAAAAGGTTATTAAAAGTCTCGAGTTTGTTTTTTTTTATGTCTGCTGACTTAAAGCTTTTAGAGTTTTTCAGCTTATTTATTTGCTTATTTTTTAGCTCATATGGCTTATTTAGTCTAGCTTAGGGATTATCATCACCTTATTTGTTTTGCATTTGCTTAAATTAGCTTAAAAGGATCAAACAGTTTAAGGTTATCATGTCCAAGTCTTAACTAGCTAGTTTTCATACTTCAGCTTATTTTGTGCTTCTTCCAGCTTATTTCAAGGTTTTAGAAATAGTTCCTCTTTTAAATGTGCTTATTTTTGTCTTATCTTTAAACTTTTTCAAAAAGAAAACAAAAATAATTTTATCTAAAATGGAGGGTGTCACAAATGGTCGAAACTGTGACCATCCACTTTAAATACCAAAACATTTAACACACACCACACATACACCAGCACCAGTTAGGGCAAAATCTGGTCACTACTTGCACCATTTTTCTTTTAACACCTTTTAGCCCATTTTAGTATTCAGCCCATTTTAGCTTATAAACAGCTTATTTAGATAAGCTGTTCGACCCAGCTTATTTTTCTTAGGATTAGCTTAGTTCAAGCTACTTTTCATAAATTTTTTAGAATTTTCCCATGTAGTTTAGTATTTTTAATTAATTTTTTAGATTAAAAGTGTTTTTAATTTATAATAAAAAAATATAAAAGTCAAAAAAATATAATTCTTTTTTTTAAATTTTCTTTTATCATTTAGGATTTATAAAAATTAAATTTTCATTTGTAGGGTTAAAATTATAGAATTTAGTTTTTTAAAGAACGGGTTTTGATTCCCGTTATCGTTTTTAGTGTTTTAGCCTTAATTGCTTTCGTTTTTAGCGTGCCTTTACTTGTTTTAGCATATTATTAGTAGAAATAGATAACCAAATCCAATTTGTGATATTCAAGCATTGTTCCATAAACGTTACCTCGATTTTCAAATTCGCACCTCGTCGGGACACGACCCGGGAAGGTTTTTAGGGATTCTACTTTGGGTAAAAGTAATTTTCCTTCTAAAAGACTTACGGAATACTCATCTCTCTCTATTATTGATATTTGTGATTTATTTATATATGTATTATTATATACATATATATATATATATATATATAATAATACATATATAAATAAATCGCAAATATCAATAATAGAGAGAGATAAAGTATTCCGTAAGTCTTTTAGAAGGAAAATTACTTTTACCCAAAGTAAAATCCCTAAAAACCTTCCCGGGGTCGTGTTCCGTCGAGGTGTGAATTTGGATAATGATCCACTTAGGGTAGGTAACGTTTGTGGGATCAATGCTTGTATATTTCAATTGGATTGGGTGTTATCTATTTTCTACTAATAATATGCTAAAACAAGTAAAGGCACGCTAAAAACGAAAGCAATTAAGGATAAAACACTAAAAACGATAACGGGAATCAAAACCCGTTCTTTAAAAAAACTAAATTCTACAAATTTAACCCTACAAATGCAGATTTAATTTTTATAAATCTTAAATGATAAAAGAAAATTTTAAAAAAAATAATTTATATTTTTTTACTTTTATATTTTTTTATTATAAATTAAAAACACTTTTAATCTAAAAAAATTAATTAAAAATACTAAACTACATGGGAAAATTCTGAAAATTTTATGAAAAGTAGCTTCTAAAGCATTAGTATCCTAAGAGAAAAATGAGATGGGTCGAACAATTATTCTAAATAAGTTATTTATAAGCTAAAATGGGCTGAATACTAAAATTGGCTAAAAGGTGTTAAAAGAAAAATGGTGCAAGTAGTAACCAGATGGCCCTACTGGTGCTGGTAGTAGTGTGGTGTGGTGTTAAATGTGTTGGTATGTTAAAGGGGAGGTCACAGGTTCGACCTTTGTGACCCCTCCTTTTTAGATAACATTTTTTTTGTTTTCTTTTTGAAAAAAGTTTAAAGATAAGACAAAAATAAGCACATTTAAAAGAGGAACTATTTCTAAAACCTTGAAATAAGCTGGAAAAAGCACAAAATAAGCTGAAGTATGAAAACTAGCTAGTTAAGACTTGGACATGATAACCTTAAACTGTTTGATCCTTTTAAGCTAATTTAAGCAAATGCAAAACAAATAAGGTGACGATAATCCCTAAGCTAGACTAAATAAGCCATAGGAGCTAAAAAAATAAGCAAATAAATAAGCTGAAAAACTCTAAAAGCTTTAAGTCAGCAGACATAAAAAAACAGACTCTAAGGACTTTTAATAACCTTTAAGCTAAATAGAAAGTTGATAAGCATTTTTATAAAAAAAAACTAAAACCTGAAAATAGCTAAAGATCTAGACATACTTCACTCAGATAAGCTAAAAATAAACAAACTTTAAGAAGAAATAAGCTAACACAGATAGAATGCAAATGCGACTTTTGACGAACTATTTTTGGCTTTCTTTTTGGGCTAAATTGCTACCTTTAGGCTAAATATTAAGATAAGCTAATGCAAAACTTCTAAAAACCTAAAACAGATTAAGGCTACCCTCCAATAAGCACAAATTAACAATCTAAACAGATTTAACTTGGATCCTAATCCTTAATTTTACACTTGAAAACCTAACTTTTAAGGACTTAAAATTAGCATACTAAACTGATTAAGACTTAAACACTAAAAAGGCAATTCCAAAGAAACTAACCTAAAAAAATGCATCCTATTGTAGTAGATTAACAGGTTTAGATCACAATTATCATAACTCTAATGCATTTTCTTAGGAATAAACTAAATCAAAATCTAAAGACCAAAATTAAGCTAGCAGACTTAGAATTTGATAAGCCAACACTTAAAACTTCTCAAATCTTATTCAAACTGATTAAAAACTTCATTAAAGACTGAATCAAAGCTGTTTGAAAATGAATTAATGATTTAAAAACAAGCTAGCAGTAGAAACTAGGTTTCTACTGCTTGTTCCAAACACTCCCTTAAGGTTTCTTTTATCCATTTTAAGCTTGATCTTTAAAGATTTAAGCAAAGGTTATTGAAAACAGATAACAAACAACTAATATCAAGCAATATTAAGCACTATGAAAACAGAAATAAGCACTTAGAGTGAGCAAATAAAAATAAGCAGTTTTAAAGCTAAACTTGACAGTTTTAACTTAAATCATGATTAAATGACTTCTAAGCTAAAAGCAAGCATAAATAAGCAGTAAACAACATTAATAAGCAACAATAAACAGCAATAAGCAATAAATAAGCAGTAAATAAGCAAATGGCAGTAAAATAAGCTAAAACATGAAATTTGAAACTTACAAAAGTCCTTTGCTTTTGGTTAAGACTTTTAACACCAAATTCGGTTCCAAAACATCCTATAGCTTATCCACATAAGCACTAACCCATGGCATCCGTATGACCCATGCTCCATGATTTCATAGATTTTTACAGTGAAAAAGACGTGTTATATCTACTATTGAAAAAAGTTATATAATTAAGTGAAGCAGTTTTAATAGATTAACTAGAGTTTAAAATAGATTAGCAAACATTTTCAACATAAAGTGCATTTACTAAAAAAACGGATTTAACATGCAATGCTTAATTTTCATTAACTTAATAACAGTGTACAAGCTTAAAAAAAAGTACAATAAACTTAGTAGTGGTAAATTTACAATAAAAAGCTTGAAAAAAATTTAAATATAAACTACATAAATAAACTAGAGTCCGTGCTGCCTAATTGGTCTTCTCTTTTATAGCCGAGTAGAGAAGATTCTAGGACTTGAGGTGTGTTTCCTATGTGAGGAGAAGTCAAACCTAAATCTTAGCCATCCATCTTTCTTTGGCACCAAGCTCTGCAATCTGAACCATTAATTTAGTCTCACGTCCCATCAACTAATAGAAACTCATAGGATTGCCAACATAAGCTTGTCGTTTGGTTGGGATAATAGGTTAAGGGAGTTTGTTTGATTGTGAGGAATAGGTTAAAATTGTTTATCTGTTTGTAGGATACTATTTTGAAGGGGATGGATGAATAGTAATCATGGCGGGAAAAGAATTGGGGGTATTGTTAGTTGTTTTTAACAGGGTTAGGGGGTAAAAGGATGTGGGGTGAAAAGGGTTTAAGGTTATAGGGACTAGTTGTGTTAGTCTTAAGGACTAACAATGTAAAAGGTTAAAGGGTTGTAGGGTTAATGGTTGTTAGCTGTTGTTGGGCTATGGTTTGGGCCGGTTTATATTTTAAAAGAGGATTGGGTCCAAGTAATGGGATTTAGGGCTTATTATAAGGTAAGCTTAAAAGCTTTAGTTTCTATATGCTTAATGGGGCTGACCCGGCCACATTAATGGGTACGGTTGGCCTTTTGTGATTTCTTCTTCGGGTTCAGTTCGTCTTTGACTTGGACTTTCTCGGCTTTTTAGCCTTTTGACTTTTTTACGCTCTTTTCATTTCGTGCTCGGTTTTGTCCGTTATGGCTTGATTTTGTATCCTATAGTGAATATCCGTTACCTGCACAATCATAAATCACAAAACACACAAATACAATGTATTTTTAGTATATTTTGGTCATTTTAGGCACGTTTTTATAGGTAAAAGGTATGCGTAATTAAGCACATACCATTAGGTTACGTTAATATGCATCTCATTAGACCGTATGCATCTAAGGAATTAGTTAGAAACTTACACTGGTACAAAAAGTGGTATTGGTCACTCTAAAAATGTGTGACTATATGCATTTAGTCACACACATTTTTTTGTTGTTTGTCACTAAAGGTCGCGCCACCGTAGGTCTCCTACGGTGACATTGTTGAGTTTGTGGCCTTTTTCATTGAAAACGAGTGACCAAAACCCGAATATGTGTGACAAATTAGGCACAAGTTTTGTTGGATTAATCAATATTAGTGACCGTAAATACTTTATAGTCATACAAATGGTTTTTAAGAGTAACTATTGTTCGTCCTTTGGCCGCATAAATATATAAGATATGTGACATTTGAGATGATTTATTCAAGTAAATTTGTATTTTGTGTGACTATTGTCCATCCTATGGCTACATAGAATATATAATTAATTGGCATTTCTGGATGATTTAGTCACATAAATCATGTTTTTTGTGGGGATTTAGTCACATATAAGTAATAAAAAATTGGCTAAAAGTGTGAATAAGTGTGACCATATGCTTTGTAAACAAAAACAACTAATAGGTTGTATTTTGTGTGACTATTGTTCACCATGGCCACATGATCTTTATGTTTGTGTGGCTTTTGCTATGATTTAGTCACACAAAGCATGTTTTTTGTGGGGATTTAGTCACATATAAGTAAGCAAAAAGTGGCCAAAAGTGTTAATAGAGTGACCATATAACTAAAAGAATTGTGTATTTTGTTCGTGACTAATGTTCATCAATCAGCCACATGATCTTTTGTTGTGTGGCCTTTGATATGATTTAGTCACAAAAAGCATGTTTTTGTGGGGATTTAGTCACATACCAAGTAAACCAAAAAGTGGCCAAAGCGTTATAAAGTCATGACCATATTGCTTTGTTAAAACTCAAGTATATATGTATTTTGTGTGACTATTGTTCCCCCAATAGGCCATATGAATTTTATGATATGGAAGTACGGGGAAACGAAAAAAAACCTCGTCTGCCTCTCGCATGCATATGCGATGCGCTTACCATGTGAGTACAACTCCAAAATGTAGTCAATATACATGTGTTTTCATAGAGAATCTTGCTAAAATCAAATAATAAGAGTATATGCTCTTAATCTATACTTGAAACACTTACAATAGTATCTGACGTGTCCTATGAATTGTTATTGAAGTTCGGCTATTGTTGTCATCTCGTCCAAATATAAAAGATCTTACCTAACGAATACCAAGAGTCCAAAATATAGTTGCAACAGCAAAAACAAACATGAACCGAACGATTAAGCATCACAAAATACTAAACTTAAAATAATCTTTATGTGAAGTTATTCTCTAGTGGGATAAATTACACCGGATATTATGTATAAGAAGATGAATGTCCTTAATCATAATGGTAATCCAGGATTTGATGCAAGTATATTATGTGAAAGAAGTTTTCTAAATTGCGTACCTTGTCGACTTTCCTGGAAGAATGTCCATCAAAGAGAAATCATGATAAGGGGGTGTTAGCCTCAAAATATTGAGTCGAACATGAAGTTCGTTCATTATGTATTTAAGTCTCGGTCAATTAATTAGTTAATGTTGTAATAGAATATTATCGGGGATCGGGCTCGATAGTTAAACTAATATTGTATATGTTTCGGGTTTAATCTCAAGCAAAACCCGAGCCCGAGTCCTAGTTAAATATCCCACGCGTCACATTAAATGTGTAGGGATATATATATAGATATTTTCTTCTAAGAAAATATCTTTTCATATTTTCTAAAATATCTTTTCTCTTTTTCTCTCATCTCTCTTTCTTCTCTCTCTCTCTAAACCTTTATCTTTTTTCTAAGTTTCTTGGTTCGATTCGTGGTTCGTAACATGAAGTGAAAGTGTAGATCGGGATCCAACAATTGGTATCAGTCGCCTAGGGTGGGTTTCGTGGTTTTTGTTGTTGTGAGCTTATTGGAAATGACATATTTGTTTTTTTTATCATTCGGCTTATTTTCTCTCTTATTTTCCTTTTTAGACAAAAGTCTTAATATTATATTCTAGCTTATACAAGCTTTTACTTGGGTTTTTTTTCATCGTGTAAAGGGCTGAAACGAAGAGAACAAAAAGGTGCATCAAGGTGTTTGATGTATTGCTTGAACCGATCGAGTGAAACCAAACGAGTGGAACACGACTAGAACCGAACGAGCCAACAACCTTGTGACAACCGAAAAATCTCAAGGAGAACCGAAGAGGTTTTTCATCTTCTTGAGCCCGGATCGGTGGATTTCTATCAAGGACCGAACGACGTGTTAGAAACTTCTTGATCGAAACGAGTGGAAACACGTCTAGAACCGAACGAATAGTAACCAATCTAAAGGATCGAACAAATTCTTTTTTTATGTGAGCCGAAGGCCAGTTGAAAGCACAACCGTCTCGTCACCTTACAACCGAAACCGAACGAGTTGATTTCTTCATCAACCGAAACGAGTGCATTTTCTATAGAGCCAAACATGTTGTATATCCATCAACAATCCGGACGAGGTGAAAAAAAAAACTTGGATCCATGAAGATTTCTGTGAAACTTAAGAGTTCCGAAACGAGTGAAAAATCTTGAGCATCGAACGAGTATCACAAGAAGGACGATGGATCGATTCATTTTTTTTTAGTTGGACCGAACGATGTTTTTTCTCAGCTTGAACGTAACTATTACACACAAGAAAAAAATCTTCACGTTTTACACAATTTTCGTGTTTTACGTTTCGAGTATCGGTTTGACTACATGACTTATAACTTTAGACCTGTTGTGTTCGTGATTCGTGTTCGATCAAGTGGTATATTCGGCTTTTCCGACGATAACCGTATCATCGTAGATTAAAAGTTCACTCATTGCATTTTAGAAATATTAAACGGAAAACGAAAAGCAAACAGGAGGGAAACTTGCTTTATTTCATTGTTATAATTCCAATTTTTACAATTTTGGTCCCTCAACTTTAAATACGTTTTTATTTTTACATTTATATTTTAACTTGTTTACTATTAAACCTTTGTTTTTTAAGCAAAAGTAAATATAACCTTCTACTTTCAAACCTTATCACTTTTCAACTTTTAATTTTTTTGTTTTACATATTTAGTTTTCAATTTTTTTACTCTTAGCCCTTTTGTTGTAAGAAATTTCACCGTTCATCGTTTTAGCTCACAAATCGTTAACAAAAGTTCAAGTTCTTCAACAACAACAACGATTTCACCAACAATAATTCTATTTGCTACGGGGGTTTCTTGATTTAGTAAAAATCCCGCGAAATTACTCGTGTATTTTCTCGGTTAGAGTCAAGACTTGTAAAATCCCGTAACTAGTTTTTCACAACAACAATAATCACTTTCTGCCTTTAAGATCCTATAATCATTTTCACATTCACAATTCCGGTTATTTTAAAATGGAAACGAAAGATACTTTATCTTCGTGTTCGTATTCAGATGAACAAGACATGCAACAAATGCTAAAACAAGCAAGTTTTCAAAGATAACTCCTTGAAACAAATTAAATGCCTTAATCATCACTCATTCGCGAAAGACAGACTTTCTTCTGGGGCTTGTATATTGTATCAACAAGTTTTTGCACAACTCTTTGGTGATTGTGTCAGGAACCTTCAAGTTTGAGTTATCTCAATTACATGAATACCTTAGAAAGACATTCTCAATGCAGAAACACTTCACGAGATGGATTCAAAATCCTCTCTAAGTGTGATCAAAGTACAGTTTGGAAAAGTCTCATTAACTTGGACTTGTTAAAGCCTCTGATATTTTATTCAAGATCTTTTGTCATCAGATAGGAAGTAAAAGAAAACTTCAGAATTACACTAAAAAGACAGCTCAAACAATCAAGGAAAACAATCTCCAGAACATGAACTCCATTGAGCAATGTCTAATAGAAAAGGTCAAGTCAGGAGCAAGAAGCTTAAGATGACGTTGAAAAGTAGAGGAATAAGTTGCAGATTCAACAGTGCTAGTTCAAGAGGTTCAATCATCGGTTACAAGTTCAGGGATGAAACAAGCAGTGGGATTGTATCAGATTGAAGCGATTGATAAGTAGGGATTGGGAAGACATTACGGTTTCATGGCAAAGATTCATAAGGTCTTACCTGCAGAATCTAGTTCTATGATCGCAATTGGATACAAAACAAGATGAAAAGAATGTGTTTGCCAAATGAAAGACAATCTTTCTGAGGAAACATGCTCTGTAGAATGTGTGATGAGAGTTGCTGTGCGCTGGCTAATCTAATTGCAAATTTAACACTTTGATACTAGGAAAACAAAACAATTTTAAAGCATAAAAGAAAGCAACGCATCATTGACTCAAGATTGGAATAAGTGCAAAAACTAACCTTGATGAAACAATAGTGCTCTGGGGGGGGCTTTTAGTTGTCGGGATAGTTGTTGATTAACTTCAAGAACAAACAGAATGAGTTTGGAAGTACAAAGCTTTTTAAGATCTCGGCCGATTTGTTTATGAATTCTTCAAACAAAGTTAAATGAAACTCTAGGATATTAGTTAAAAGCATTGAAAATTAAAGAAGTTTTGAAAACTAAAGGTCTATGATAAATTTCAGTTCTCAATAGAAAACACGATGAATTAGTCCAAAAAAAGATTTTAACCAAGGTCACAACGGAAGGTTATCTCAAAAAGAGAAACTCAAAGTCATTTCGGATATTAAAAGGTTAAGGAAGATAAAGATATTGACAAAATGATTGAAATGGACAAAACAGTTAAAGTTTTGAACGAAATTGTTTATACTCGTTAATTCAGTCAATTAGACCATTCATATGGTTAGCACCCAAATACTCGACATATAATGGTATCCAACCTTTGTAATCCAAGGTACCTCAAGAAAGCTCAATCTGATAAGCCTTGTTTGTATGAGATCCCATATGATACTTCTGATCCTGCAAATAGATTTGCCCCTGATAGGGAAGAGACCATGACTCTTGATAACGAGAGTAGATCAAAATTGGAATAAAGATTATGTTAAACCATATGATTACACAAGACAGAATAGTCTTTATGAAATTTTCCAAGACCCTCACTGGTAGTATCTTTACCAGCTGGAACGCGCAAAAGAGTTAGGGAAGACAATGTGGAGAAAACGTTAGTTAGAACAAAACCAAACATTGTAAAAACGTTTGCCATTTTACCGTTTCAAAAATCCATTGTAAAAAGTAGACAATGTTTTTTAACGGAAATGACAACAAATTTAACATCAATCAATTTAGGGTAATTGTTGATCAAACTTGGTTTAACATACTAGTGATTGTTTTAGTGGTTGGAGGCCAAGTTTACCCATTTATGGCTTGGTACAACCACCTAAAGCTTATAAACATATTCATTTGGCTAGTTTTTGGTACATGCTTTCACACCAACTTACAGCAACTATTGAAAAACTCTTTCTCCGCCAAAAAGACAGAATTTTACACCATTATTCATCACTCCCAAAAGGCTAACAACTTCTTCTAATTCAAGATTAGGTGCTCAAGTGATAGAGAAAGTGTTTGGACATTATATTACGGGTTGTTTTGAAGCCATTAGTTGATTGGAGGCTTAAGGGTTGCACTAAATCCTTCCATTACCTATTGTAATTACTACTTTGGTAATCTTTTGTTACTTTCATTACTTCAAGATGTTTATTATTACCATGATTGTTGAGACTTAGTGTTGGTTGAATACAATATGGAGTAGTTTTATTTACTTGTTTGGAACCATGTAAATATTGATATGGAGTGTTTGGAATTTTAACAATATCGAATTATGAGTTTGTCTAGATCAATACTTGTCTAATTTTCTTGTTGAAAAATCATGATTAAATTTATAGGACGAAAGAATTTCTTCTTGTGATTTAGTTCAATATATTAATGCATGAATATGTTGGTTCTTCATACTTGACACATATGAGTATACAAGTTAAAAAGACTAGTAACGATTGATTCAAGATTATAGGTCGAAAGGGCTCTTATGAACTAATTGTTAAAACCATATTTCTAACAAATGGCTTGTAATAACTTGGTTTATAATAACATTCATAGGTCAAAAGGGTGTGTTAGTCTAAATCGTGATATATGCAATTTCATGATATGACCCATTGACTTGGAATTGTATGCTTGTGATTTTGTTTGCTATTGCTTAATTTCTATCCAAAACTTGCATACACTCTATTAAAATAGACACTAGTTCCAAACAAGTTGTTCTAATTATTTGATTGCATTCTAGTTGAATTCATCTTTTAATTACTATATGGTATTGTGGCGTGTGACATCCATTCTACCACTTTTGCTTTGCTTATTGTTAAACTTGATTCTTCAAATTGAATACACTTAAATCTCTCGAACGACCTCGGCTTACCAACCACAACTAGCTACACATGATAGGGTATACTTGCCTGAATGTGTTCTTAGCTTAACCGGTAATCCTTGTTCTAAATTTAAAACATGTAGTGTGAGACACATCAAGTTTTTGGTGCCCTTGCCGGGGATTTGTTTATGTTTTATTTGTTTTGAATCTTTGTTATCGTCATTATAAGTTGTGCTCGAATTGCTTGTAAAAAAACCAACCCACCAAAACCAACTTGTCTTACATTGTCTTGTTTTGATTTGTTTTGTTTTGTGCTATTTGACGTATTGTGCTTGCTCGCTATTTCGTGTTTTTGTTAGTTTTAATCATTTTTTATAATCCCGTTATTGTCTCTTGTCTTGTGTGCAACCAAAATAAAGAAAAAAAATTAGTTGAAACACCCCGACCGCCGGTTGAGCCTCCAACCGCCAGTCGAGGCCCCTCAAACCGATTCCTAGCCGCTAGCTAGCATCCCAACCGCCGGCTGGACCCTCTCATACCATTTCCCAACCGCCGATTGAGCCTCCAACCGCGAATAGATGATCGTTTACCTATAATTTTTTTTATTTTTTTGTTTACTATCGTTCTTAGTATACCTCGTTCATGGCCCAAACCTCCTGTACCGTTTTTAAATTTTCAAACCGCGCGGTTTGATCCTAAACCAAACGGCTAGATTGACGTGGTACACTATTTAGTTTTTTATTCCGTTTGCGTTTTTACATGTCTTAAATTGTCATTTTTGTTTTGTTTGCGTTTTAGTTGTTAGTTAAGTAGTCGAATTATAAAACTTGTCTTAAAAAAGTGTTTTAGTTAAAAAATCTATTAGAAAAATAAAGTCGTAATTCATTTTATTTTCGTTTATCACTTCTCGTAGTAATATTAAATAGTATTAATAATAGTAACATGTTTATTATAGTTAGTTGAGTTTATTTTTCTTTACGCCATATATAAAAACATACAAAAAGATTTTTGTTTTTAACATTTTTCTTTTTCATTTAGTTTATCGTTTTATATATATTTTCTATGGCGTTTTGCAAATTGCTCCGGGTTTGTATAAACCCGCGTTCTTGGGGGAAGAAGCTCATTAGTCCATTCTATGAACTTAAACGTAAAATAAAAAAGGACTAACTCTAATAAGACACCGAGCATACCCCTCGAGATCAAGTCACCCGAACCTTACACCAAACAACCGTTCATAGAGAAACTTTTTGTTATAACATCTAAACTCCACATGTTAGAGGAGAAAGTTGAAACTCTACCCGATTCCCTGCCCATAACCGTAATTGATCCCGATGACCAACCCATGTGGTCAAGTACTAGGACCGTTGCACCAACACCTAGTTTCGCTATTATTCAACTCCCTATTCCAAACAACTTTGTTATCAAGGGTACCCACATGCAAAATTAGGGAGAATCAATTTGATGGGTGAATCTGGTCCCATCCTCACCGAAACATTGCCGATTTTCTTGAGATTAGTAACCTATTCCAATATGGTGAAAATTAAGAGGAAGCGGTTAAGTTGAGGACTTTTCTTTTCTCATTATCCGGAGAAGCGAAAACTTGGTTGAACGAACTAAATGAAGGAACTATAACTTCATGAAATGAGATGAGAGAAGCTTTTGTTAGCCGATACTTTTGTGTCGTAAATTTTAAACGTCTCCTAGATGATATTCATACCTTTCACCAACTCGCTCACGAAACTCTCGTTGACTTTTGGCTCCGTTTAAAAAAATGTTTCGCACTTGTTATGTACACGGTCTAACCAAAGGAATGATAATTCAAATATTCTATTATGGTTTAGTCGATCCAACTTAAGAAATTCTCGACGCTGAAGGAGTCTTCCTTTACAAAACTCCTAACGAAGCTTTAAAAATCCTCGAGGACAATGCCCTTTTGAAATTCAATTTCTCGAAAGAGTGTCATATTAGCCCCAAACAAAAAATTGTTTTTTCCGCCGATGAAAGAATCATCATCTCCAATCATACAATATTGATGGAGAAATTTAAAGATCTCGCTAAAATTATTGATTCTGAATTCTTAATCATAAGAGGAGAGCTTAAGGAGATGTGAGACTATCGTAGAGACGATGAAGTACACCAATCTACATGAAGGATGACACGCTGATGTGTGATCTCATGGAAACATACTACACCGAAGGATATCGTGTAGGAAATCATGACTAAAATCCAAAAAATTTGTACACCTACCTAAACCAATACCTAAACTATCCTTAATCCCGACCATGAAATAGAATGCTACATTCATCACAATATTTCAAAATAAATGAAAGCTCAATGGAGGAGATGATGAGAGAGTGGATGGCTAGGCAGATTGAAGTGAATGAACGTATAAAAGATCAGGTGGTCGAATTAGAATATCAAATCAATCAAGGATTAAGGAACCACCAAGCGATAGTCCAAAACTTGGAGAGGCAGTTTGAGTCTCTAAAATAGAAAATAAAGCGTACCAAATCCCTCCTCGCACCACAAATACCGAACCAAGACATGAATTTGTCTACAAACCACCCTTAACTCAAAACAAGAATGACAAGGGTGATGTTTTATTTATCGAAGAGGATGAGATCGAGCCTATTTCAACCATGCCAAACCCGAACCTAATCATTTCTAATTAACAAACCGGTACCCTTTTCTTTAAGGATTGTCAGCAGCGTCAAGATCCCGCACACTCAAGAAAGTTTTAAACACGATAAAATGTCAAGTCCTGTTGATGGACAAAGAAATTAAGTACGATTATTGATTTTGGAGTGTTAACAAAGAAAGGAGTTTAAAGAAGGAGGACATGAGATAGTCAAGGTAAACCTCAACAAAGGAGTGGAAGCTTAAATGGAAAAAATGATTCCTAACAACAAAAATGTTTATCACTATCAATGGCAGCCGAGTGAAAATCCTCATTTGAATCGTATCATAAAAGAATCCTAAAAACCATAGGAAGAGTCTAGCTAATGACCCAATAATAAAATAACCGCTTCTCAGGAGGCAACTCGAGCTTTTAAATTGTTTGTTTGTTTTATTTTCTATTTGCATAATATGTACGCCCTTTACAAAAATTGCTTTTTAACTTTAAAAATCTTAAGTGTGTGGGTGTTACGTGCTCATAATATTTAATTTATTATTTTTTGCATTTTTTTTATTTGTTTTTGTTTGAATAATGGCAACAGGTAATGGTGAAGAGGATGCTTGGATCGATCAATCTCACACGCTTATGCTAGCATTTGCGTAGGATTTATCATATGTAGTTTGATCGTGATTTCTCTTGCCCAGAACATCACACACACACCTTCTCATACCTTATTTTCTTTATGTTCATAACTTAAGTTTATTTTACATTGAAGGACAATACCACTATACAAAAAAAAGGTATTGGTCACACAAAATGTTTGACTAAATAACATATAGTCACACATAAGTAAAATTAAAAAAACGGAAAAAGTTTTGTGTGTGACAAAAGGTCGTAGCGGACCGTTCAGGTCCACCTACGGTCACGCATCGAGTTAGTACACAAACATAAAAAAGCTTAGTTTCCGTTATCCATGTTTTTTGTGTGACTAAATATAAAATTTATGACTGCAAAACAATGTACAAACCAACAAAGCATGTTTTTTTTATATTTATCACATACAATTAAACCTAGAGTGGCCAGAAGTGTTAAATGTGTGACCATATGGTGTTTAAAGTGAAGAAATATATATTTTGTGTGACTATTGTTCATCCAATGGCCACATAAATTTTATGTTTGTGTGATTTTTTGTAATATTTAGCCACAAAAAGCATGTTTGTTTTGGGTATTTAGTCACATATAACTAGACATAAAGTGACCAAAAGTGTTAATAAGTGTGACCATATTGTTTTTAAATTTGAAGAAATTGTTGTAATTTGTATGACTAACTGATCATCCACTGCCACATGAAATAAGTTTGTGTACCATTGTAATATTTAGCCACAACAAGCATGTTTTTTTTGGTATTAAATCCATACAACAAGCATAAAGTTGACCAAAAGTGGTTAATAAGTGTGATAATGTTCAACACAATGGCCACATTCTCTTTATGTTTTGTGTGCCTTGCTATGATTTACTCACACAAAGCAGTTTTTTGGCGGATTTATTCACATACAAGTAACCAAAAAGTGGCCAAATCGATAGAAAAAGTGTGACCATATGCTTTGTATAACTCAAGTAATATATATTTTTGAGTGAACTATTGTTCCCTTACCAATGGCCACATGAATCTTATAATATGGAAGTGCGGGGAATTCGAACCCCACCATGGCCTCAGCACGCATGCAATGCCAAGTGCCTACCATGTGAAGCTACACCCCAAAATGTAATCAGTATTCATGTGTTTCAATAGAGAAATTTGCAATCAAATAATAATCAGCTATAATGCTCATAATTAAACTTGAAACACTTACAATAGATCTAACGGACACACACTATTGAAGTTCAGCTCCACGATTGCTACACAACTCATGCAAATATAAAAGATCTTACCTAACGGAATACCAAGAAGTATAAACGGCTGCAACAGCAAAAACAAACTGAACCACTGACGTGTAAGCATCACAAATACTAAACTTTAAATAATCACACGAGCGAAGTCTATGTCCTAGTGGGATACAATAGCACTGGATATTATGTATAACACACATGAATTCCTTATCGTAATGGTAATCACGGATTTAATGCAAGTAAGTTATGTGAAAGAAGGTTTTTAAATTACACACACACTTGGTCGACTTTCCTGTGAAGAATGTCCATCAAAAGCGAAATCATGACACACACAGGCCTGCAATAATAGGAACGAAAACACGCGCACACCAAGAATTTCAACAACATGATATACAGTGTTATACCACATATGGTATAGATGAAGAGGTCTATATATCCACGAAAGGTCAGCAGTACTTAATGTTGTATTGGCCCGAATAGTAACTAATTTTCAAAGGCAGCACTAATTTTCAAGGAGCAGTACAAAGACAACACTAATTTTCAAGGATCAGTACTAATGTTGTATTGGCAGCGAGCAGTACTAATTTTCAAAGGCTGTGACTTGAAGGTTCTCATAAAAGAATGCATGTACTGTATCCATGTTTAATGCAAAGTGCAGAACCAAATAGTATTAACATTCTTGTATTCGAACAGTATTAACCACGAAGGCAGCACTAATTTCTTGGCAGCATAAACATATGAATTCTTTGAAGGCCAATATTATATTAATATCACGAATAGCAGTATTAATATAAACTTATACCTTCCAAGTATATACACGCAATACCATTCTTAGTAAAAGCATGCCTGAATCTGAAGACCGCCAATGCACGCCTGAATCTGAAGACCGCCAATGCACGCAGTATTAATATAAACTTATACATACCTGAATCTGAAGACCGCCAATGACCGCCAATGCCTGAATCTGGATCACCACGAACATCCTGTGACCACATATATTAAAAAGACCTGTGAATTTTATAAATATGCAATCAGGAGTGTATTTGGAGCTTTTAATAGTTTTAGGAAAGAAATCCATTATTTCAATCAAAGTGTAATACGAGTAATAGTTGGGTAACCTTTAATAAATAGAGGTGAATTATATGCTAATGCAAAAAAATCGTACTTTGCACAGCTAATGGGGAACTTGTAGCTCTCCTCATTCTTTCCTTCCATATCAGAATCAAAATGAACCCGGTGTATTATTGAGTATAGATTAAGATGCACATTAACTTCACAATTCTCCATTAGTCTCTTTAGCATCCATCATAGTTTTTATAAGAAGCACATTACACCGTAATTCGCCATTATCTTCTTAGCATCTATCATCAGTTGATGCCTTCACAATCAATCTACACAGACCATTACAAATCATAGTAAATAAGATATAATATATACTAGTAAAATTTTAAGTCAGTCATACTGGTATTTTTTAACACATGTTAGATTCACCTGTAAAAAGGTTATTTTGGTACTTTACTACCACTTGTTGTACTCGAAGATTCCTTGGGTGGAAGTGATAACCATATTCCTTTCACATGATGGTTTTAGTAATGTGAAGTTTTCCACACCACGATGATGTTACTGAATATCCTGGTTTGCTGATATCTGGTTTGACAGAGACGGGTCGATGAGAGAGCGAGTGGTTCAAATGTGAGAACTCTGATGCTGCAACTTCCTGACCTTTAGCTTTGTCTTATCAGAGAGTTTTAAAAAAAAAGACCTAAAAAAATCCAAAATTAAAAACAGACAAACCAATTATACATAATCTAAGGAAGAACTTTACATAACATATTAAAAATAAAAAGCCTCTCAAATCCTAAGACTTTATTAATTGAATCTCAATCAATTAGACTAACCAGATACACCATATTCTTTTACTATCACGCCCATGTACATACATATTATAATACACTTCAAGGCGACTTTCTACCCATTTGATAACCCGTTTGACCAGTTAAGATAATACTGCAACCCCAATCAGAGTGAATGGTTATAAACTCCACCTCTGTATTTCTTAATTGAAACCATTTGATGTGTATTTACTTTATTCAACTTGAAGGCATTACTAGTTTGGTTATTTATCACTGACATACTTACCTTCTTTGCTTCTAATTTCCTCCGCTGCAAGAACTCTAATACTGATGGCACTTCTGAGCTACTTGCCAAAATTGCCTGCAATTATTGGAGATAAAATAAAAGCCACAGATTAAACACAACACAACAACCTGCCATCACAGAAAAACCAAAGCAATTTTTACTTTCTTTTTCTTTTATTTATATTTGAAGTGCTAAATAGGATTACAAATACATATTGGTACAACTAATAATCCAAACTGTTAAATAAAAATTCACATTGGACGAGTTTCAACTGATGGATAATAATATGAACAATATAACCACTCAATCATAATTCCTCATTAATGAGAAAACTAGAGCCAAAGGGCCCAAAACATTTATAATCACTTTAGCTTTCAAATAATATCCTGCAATAATTTAAAATCACTTTAATCCATGACCACAACACGTTATTTTAGTGCTTTGCATCAATCAGTTAACATAAAACAATAAAATCCACCACACCTAATGCCTTTGTTGTATAACGCTTTGACGATGTTATTTTTCATTATTCATTGTATGACATTATGTCTATTCTTACAATACATAAAGTAATATTTAAGGTGTTTTGGCAATCTTATCTTAGATCGTCCACAACTCAAGCCTCAAAGAACCAAATCAGAGAAACTATGTAAGACAAATATTAAGTAAAAACATAAACTACACTAACAAAAATGTTGCAAAGTCATAAAACGGAAAGTCCGTGTGATGTTCAGTAAAGTAATGTATGTACCGTTGTCACTATATAAGCATGTACACAGAAGCAATACCAACCGCCCCTATATAAGCTTTAAGCCGCTTAAAAACGCAATCCCAAACATCACCTATACATGTTTATTCAATAAGCAACAACATACATCCCTTTAAAAAGCCGCAAATGTGTAACTACATCCCAACACTAACCTAAATATGAGGGTTTAAAATAAAGACAACTTCAAACATAATTTATACTTTTTTTTAGAAGGCAACAAATTTATAGAACCAAAACAAGAGTACAAATGATACAATATACAAGGCATCCCCCCCCCCCCCCCAACCCAACTAATCAATCTAAGTAAAAGTGAGAAGGATCAACAAAACAAACCCAACTAATCAACCTAAAGAAGCATAATGAAACAAAATGATAAAGAACAAAACTCACAACAAGCCATATGGAACCAAAATTATCCAAAAAAGAAAAAGCCTTCCATGAACCTTGTAAGTAGCAGTCCTACATGACCAACCAAAATTATCAAACACAACTTATAATAATAATATGTATAAAAAGAGGGATTGTTTAGCTATCAAATCACATCGTGAATATGACATAACAATTTTATCAACACTGCATATTTCATTAATAAAAAACTCATAAATTTAATTATTAAGGAAATGTATAACACAATCAACCATTACCGTTAAAAATCGTATCTCAAAAAGTCACAAAGAGCAAATGAAAGGAAATAAATTAAATATACATTTAAAAAGAAAAAAGATGTGAATTGGGAATAAACCCTAATATGAGAATTAACTGTAGAAATGGTGTTGGTTAATTTGAGAAATTAAAACGGTTAGTGATGAAACGGCATGTTATGAAGAAGCCGGTTAGGGATTAGGGGATGTTTGGTAAAGGAGATTTGTGTGAAAGGATTGAAATGAAAGGAAAGAACTCGGGTGTTGAATTTATTTTAGTAAAGAAGCGGGTTTTGATTTTTTAGGGAAAGGGGAGCGGGAGCCTTAGAAAAAACAAAGCGGGAGATTGAAAATTCATAAACTTTTGGTGTTTAAGAATAAACTTTTGTATGTCTATGGTTTAGTGTGACCATATATGACATTTGGTCACACTGTTCAAGTGTGTGACATATATTTGTCACTTTTAAATGTATATCGTGACTAATGCTTCAAAAAAAAAAAAAAATAAACCCCCCATTTAACTTTCAGTTGTCAACACATTCAAATTCATATGTAGTGCTTAAATATTCAGCAAAAATATAGTCACATTTAATATGTGTGACAAACTTGACTATATGATTTAGCCACATACATAATTACTTCATGTGACCATATATGGATTTTGTCACACTGTTCAATTGTGTGACATATATTTGTCACATATGTATATATATATAGTGTGACTAATGTTTCAAACTTATTTGTATCTGTCACACGTCCCAAGTTATAAGTGACTAAATAATCAAAAAAAATTACCAGTTACCTCTAGTCACATAAATATTCAAATGTGTGACAAAGAAATTCTGAAATGGTCACACACGTAGGATTTATCATATGTAGTTTGATCGTGATTTCTCTTGCCCAGGAAGTCTTGTTTCTCTCATACTCTTATTTCTTTATGTTACATACTTTGAAGTTTATTTTTTTACATTGAGGACAATACGTAACTTAAATGTGTGGGGAGTAAATAGAGAAAACGAGACCGATTTTTAAATTTTTTATATTTTTGGGCTAATTTTAAATTTTTGTATACTTGTTTGCCCTTGTGATCTAGTTCTTTTCATGCTTATAGGATAATATATTAGAATCATTAGATCAATCCACTGGTAAAATACGATAAATTTTGAAAAAATCGAGATGTGTCCCAGTTAATATTGCAATCCATTCTATGATCGATGACATCTGCTAGCACATATTATAGCCGTTTCTACTAAATTGTGAGGATTTGGGCCTATTTCGCATATAACATACATCTTTTATGCTTGAAACTTTAGCTATGAGTGTGCCGCTGATTTTATTTATTCTATAACTTGTGTTTGTAAATCATTACCAGACCGCAGTGAGATTACATTCGTGTGATATAAGTGTATTCATGTAACAAAGAGACAACTTTAGGATTTTTTTTAAAACGGTAATTTTTTTCACAACTATCTCACATGACAACCTTCAGATTTAACCCAAATAGCCTTTTCCGTTTACATCTTTTCTTTTAGCTAGTTACATTGATTAGCTAATCACTCATATTAGCCTTTCGTTATCACTCACTTTTAGTGCTAGATACCCTTTGAAGACCCTCTGAGCCAATCTTTTCTTTTTGCTACATCCACTAGAAAAAATAAAAAAATTACACTTTAAACCTTGGCCAAACCCCTTGTCAAAGTCTAAACGATGGGTTACTAGTTGCTTGGAATGTTGGATTGTTATTTTATAATTATTAGTTAGCCACACTTCGCCATTCGTGTGTGTCATTCCGACAACGATGAAGATTGATCACATTTATGTTTTGTATTTTTGTGGTGTATGTTTATGCGAAGTGTGTGAGATGTGATGGATAAAAAATAAGAAAAAGGAGGTTGAAAAAGAAAAGAAAAGAATAAGTGATCGAAAAAATATATATTGTATGATGACAATTATAGCCAATGTGTTATATTATTATGAAGATGATGGAAGATGAAGTATAATTGAGATATCGATTAGCCAATGTACTAAGACATGCTATATATATGTGTGTGTGTGTGTGTGTGTGTGTGTGTGTGTGTGTGTGTGTGTGGTGATCAATATGTGAAGAGAAGTTTGTAACTATAATTATTTGCGGGTTTGTGGTTTATTTGGTAACTAGCAACATTGGGACTTAAACTTTTGACTTATGTGTATATGTTAACCTTACTAATATATTTCTCATCCCTTATCCATACCCCATATTAACCCTTAGCCTAATGTTACAAGCCAATAAAAGAACTCTTTAGGTGGTTACACTTGGTGATTACGCCACGTCGGTGTAGTTTTGTTTCTTATACAAGCATATGGTAATAAATTTGGTCACGACTGAGCTACGAGTGTGATTTCTCTTATATACTCCATCAATAAAATAAAATGAGTGTTAAGTGAATTATACTTTATTCTTTTTTGTGAGGTGCTTAGACATGTTTAAAAAGCAAGAAAACCTATAGGTATTGTCAAACATCTCGGTTTTTCACCAAAAGCTTAAAACGATGAATCTTATCTTGTACTCGTACTTGGTAGATTGGCATCACAATTTTCTAATCATTTTTATGCACCATGTGGATTAATTTTTTGTAAATTATAGATTTGTTTGAGGGCAAGCAAAGTTTAAGTGTGGGAGAATTTGATAACGCTCAAATTGAGAATGTTTTTAGGAGCGTTATCCGTATTTTATGCATGCTATTTGGTTAAACTAACGAGATGTTTAGCTCATATTACTACAAAGTTGTATCTTGTGTTCTTAGTTAGCCAAAGTCAAGAAAAGTGAAGAAAACACAAAGAAATAAAGAATAAATGAAGAAGTATGCATGTATGAAGATTTCCCGCTAAGTACAAGCCTCGTGGAGAATATTTGAGAAGATAAAGTCATGAAGTTTTTGCTTCAAAGACTTAAAGATAATGCAAAATACGGAAAACGAGGAAACAAAAAAGAAAAGAAGCTAAATCGAATGATGTTGGAAACCTTATTTTTCCAACACACCCCTACTGTTTTGGCCATAACTTCAGCATACGGACTTCGATTTTGACGATTAAGTGGCCAAGGAAAGATAAGAGAAAGAGCTACAAGTTTGATAACAACATACGACTCTGCCATGTATCATATTCGCCTTTCTCAAGCATAGGTGGTCGGTTTTCAGCTCCAGTAGTAAGAACATTTTCAGCTAGTGTTGACATGATGAATTGATGTTGTATGAAATGATATAAAGATCGTTTCGATGATTAGGAAGTATTGTGTTGTGTTGTTTTGTTGTTCTTGAAGTAATTAAGTGATTATGTTGTTCGAATAGGTTAAATACGGTTTTCAGATTTGTGTCTCACTTGTACTTTCTAAGTCCCAACTCTCAAATTTAAAACAAACTTAAATCGCTTGAATTCTGAAAGTTAAATCGCTTGAATTTTGAAAGCTTAAATTGCACACTTTTATAACTTAAATCGCTTAAAATATTAGAAGCTAAATCGCACAAAATTAACTCTAAATCGCTTGAATATTAAGAGTTAAATCGCACAACTTTAAATCACACAACCTGTATTTCGCTTAAATTTAAATCGTAGGAAGTTAAATCAAAGAAATTTAAATCGCCTAACTTAAATTACAGGAAAGTTAAATCGCACAACTTAAATCGCAGGATTTTATTTCACACGATTTCTAAATCACAAAGCAAAATGGCACATTTCTTATTTTGTACGTTTGGTTAAATCGCTTGAAATTGTGATTTAGTAAAATCGCATAAACTGTACACGTTTTTTAAATCGCTTAAATCTTTCTAAATCGCAGGAATGCCGAACGAAATAAAACAATAAAAATCACTTTAAACACACACTTTTAAGGTTTATCTTGATTCTTTTTGCACAAAGACGTCTTATATAACTAAATCTTTTATCAAAATCAAACCTTTATGGTTTTTAAACATAAATTTTTTATTTTTAAAATTTTTGAATCTTATTTTGCAAAAAAATAAACGTGACAAAAAGAGTTTAGACACACAAAACACCACTAAATCATCCCATGGCTCTAATATTAATTGTAGGTTATACAATATATCAATCACACAAGGTATATTTAGAGTTTTCTAGAGAGAGAGAGGGGACTGAGTGGAAACTAAAGATAGAGTGCTTAAGAGAAAATGAAGTGCAAAATCATCATACCAAGTTTCACCACCCACATCCTCCATCCAAGTCTTCCTTTTATAGGCTAAGAAGACCTTACAAGTTTACCTATGGGAGCGATGTAGGATTTTTACAAGTAAACAACTTACATAACCAACAACGACACAATAAGTAAAATAGCTGTAAGTGTCCAACACTTTCTTGAATCCTAACAACCCATCTTTAGTCTATCCCCTAATATTTGGGTTATGTGTCAAAACCCAAATACAAAAAATGCAAACAACCAACGGATTTAAAGTTTTAAACCCAAAACTCAACCTAAGCCCCCAAACCAAACGGGCCCTAATATATTTTCTATAATAAATTTATTTTGACTTTTATAATAACTTATTTTCTAAGGAAACTTTAAAAGGAATGAGTTGATCTTTCCTTAAGAATCAATCTACGATATATAAGATAAAAAAATCACTTAATATTGCAACGTGGTGTTAAGTGATTTGACTACCTCACCCATTAACGTAGTACATGTATCCAAAATATATGTACAAATGACTGCAAAATATAACATGCAAACACTTTATAAACATCACTGAACATAAACCCTAACATCACAAACCACTTTTTTTGTTACATAGTACGACATGTCAGGTATAATCAATCATTCTAGTCGTCATTCTTACCAAAACCTCCAAAATAATTTCAAGTCTAATCATCAAAATCAAAAACACAAAATCTTCAAATATAGAAACCAACGACTCACCTTAAATCACCATCAAGGACATGAAAAATAACTAAATAAAAAAGCACCACTTACATGTAACAGTGATGCCGCCTGATCTAACAACCCGTGTGTGAGTCACATTACTTGTGTATGTGTGTGCGCGCGTTGTTTTTTTATGCAAATGGGTGAGGTTTTATGAAAAGAAAATCAAAATGATGGTGTTTAGTTTAAGCAAAAGATGTCATTTTACCTGGTTCCACTCATAACCAATCTGACCCCATGAGTGAAATTGTCACACCCCGCCAAGGCGGAATCGCGAGGCATAACAAGATAGGCATCATCACAACACATTGATATAACTTATATCTCTAATATTTAAAGAGAAGTACTATTTTTAGACCTTCCGTTTTTAGAGACCGAATAATGATCTTAAAACTAGAAATTGAGAAATAAATAATTAACCGACCTTTATTTTTTGACCCGCTGTATCTTAGCTATTTAAAGCAGAACAATCCTCGCGGTAAAGTAAAACGTCATTACGACAACTTTCGTTTCGCCGAAAGGCTGAAACGGACTCGAAAGTGCTCAAATCGTTTAATTAATAATCTGCCAGATTTAATATATATTAAAATAACTTATTTTCTATTAAAGTGTATATTCCGATTTCGATCCAGTTTCTTCGTTATTGGGAGTTAGAAGTCCCGTTTTATGTCTAAACGTCCGTAAAAATATATTTATGTTATCCTATTTGTAAACCAAGTCAACATATCAAGTCTACAAATTTCGAATCTCAAGTTCTAGTTTCCTGTTTTTAAATTATCCGTTATATAAAGGCACTAAAGTCCATTTTTAGTCCAATTCTCGTCTAAAGCATAACTAATACTGCTTATACATTAATATAAGTCCCGTTTTAATATTGTATTTCATATTTTAACCTAGACCGCGGCAAGTTCTAATATTCCAGCACATTTTAATTCATCAAATATATAAACAATTTAAAATTTTTGTGTTTAACCAAACTCATGTATTGAAATAATTATGGTGCAAAACAAAACGCACTCTTTTTGTGTCTGATTATCAAACCAAACGAACCCCTTTTCCGTGTTACAAAATCAAACGCCTCAAACGCACCCTCGGCGTTTAATAACCCACAACCCGACGCACCCTTGTCGGTTGTTAACCCACGAAACCAAACCCGACACCCTTGTCCCCCGGCTGTCCCGGCTGTCCCCGCAGCCAACCCGACCCAAACCAACAAACAAACACCCCTTGTGGTGTTATAAGACAACCCAAACGCACCCTTATTCGGTGATAACCACAAGAACCAAACGCCCCTTTGCGGCTGTGGTGCCCAAACTCGACGCACCATTTTTGTGTGAACACCAACACACCCTTGTTGGTGGTTTTAACCCGAAACCACACCCTTGTGGGGTGGTGACTGCCAAACCCGACACACCCTTGTGGTGGGTTGACTGCCACCCTAACACAACCCCTGGTGGTTTTTATAACCGAACCAAACAAACCCACACCCTCCTGTCGCACCCCGGCTGTCAACCCACAACTCGACACCCCCCGGCTTCTTTAACAGCCGAAGCAACAAACACTCCTTGTTGTATTTATAACATCAAACGCACCCTTTTTATAACCACACGCACCCCACGGTGGCTGTGGTGGTGGCGTGGGTTCGGTGGTGATGATAGTGGTGTTATGATGATGGTGTAGATGGTGTTATGGTGATGGTAGGGGTGGTGGTAGCCGGCTGTGGTGGAAGTGGCGCGTGGGGCGAGTGGGGTAGGTGGATTCGGTTGTTCGGAGGGGGGGAGTGTTTTTGGTCTTCGCCGGAAAAGCCCGCTCGGAAGTTTTTTCGGCGGCGGCGCTACAGTGGCGGCGGTGGAGGTTTGCCGTGAGAAGAAAGGTGAGACGTGGGTGAGGTGTATAAAGTGCTATGTGGTGTAAAAGTTGGAATGAAATGAAATGAAATGGATGTATAAGATTTTATAATATTTTCATTAATTTTAAAAATGAAAAGTATTAATATGTTTGAGGGGTTAAAAGTGTAACATTTTTGGTATAGTTTTTATAAAAACGGTTTCGGGGACTCATTTGAGCGACTTAACGACCGATTCAAATCTCGAAACTTGCGCCATTGTTTTTATAATCATTTTTCTGATAAAAATGAGTATTTATTTGATAATATTTCAGAAATATTTTATAACATTTAATAAAATATTTGTTATTCATTTTATGAACCGGTTTCGCTCCGTCCGAAATAAAATGGATTTCAACTCGAATAATCGCGTTTTCAAAAACGCTTTTAATTAAAAATGATGAATAATTTATTTAATATTTTTATTAAATAAATACTGATAATTAAAAAAAACAAATTTAATTGTTTTTGTGTGTCCGCGTTGTATATTGTTCGAAAAAATGTTTGCGGTGCTGTTTTAGCCCTTTTCGGCTCGTTTCCAGGTCTCGGGCAAAACTGAATAAGTTGTCAGGGGGAATGTCATTCCACATCATAGTGATTTAGAGTCGGTGTGAAAACGGAGTTAGATTGTTCGTTCTTATTAGTCAAAGCGAGACCCCTAAAAAGTTAAATTGACATGTCATTCTAAATTCGAAAATTCTCGGATGAATTAAATCGCACGAACTTTAAATCTAACAAATGTTATTTCGCTTAAATTTAATAATCGTTAGTCAGTTAAATTAACAGGAAATTAAAATACGGCCATAACTTAAATGCAGGTTTTATTCCTACGATTTCTAAATCACAATGCAAAATGCCACATTTCTATTTTTGTATGTTTGGTTAAATGCTTGAAATTGTGATAGTAAAATGCATAAACTGTAACACGTTTTTTAGTCGCTGTAAATCTTTCTAAATCGCATGGAATGCCGAACGAAAATAACAACAATAAAAATCTCTTTAAACACACACTTTTAAGGATTATCTTAATTCTTTTTGCACAAAGACGTTTATTATAAGATACTAAATCTTTTATCAAAATCAATCTTTATGGTTTTTAATACCATAAAATTTTTTATATTTTTAAAATTTTTGATCTTATTTGTGCAAAAAAATAAACGTGACAAAAAGTAGTTTAGACCACACAAAACACCACTAAATTCATCAATGGCTCTATTATTATTTGTAGGTTATACAATAATCAAATCAACTAAGGTATATTTAAGAGTTTTATAGAAAGAGGAGAGAGGTACTGAGTGGAAACTAAAGATAGAGTGATTAAGAGAAAATGACGTGCAATAATTCTTATTTACCAGGGTTTCACCACCCACATCCTCCATCCAAGTCTTCCTTTTATAGGCTAAGAAGACCTTACAAGTTTACCTATGGGAGCGATGTGGGATTTTTACAAGTAAACAACTTACATAACCAACAACGACACAATAAGTAAAATAGCTGTGAAGGTTCTCCAACACTTTCTTGTATACTACTCAACCACATTTAGTCTATTCCCCTTATTATTCTGGTTATGTGTCAAAACCCTCCAAATACAAAAAATGCAACAAAACTAACGGATTTAAGTTTTAAATCCCAAAACTCAACATATGCCCTAAACCAAACGGGCCATATATATTTTCTATAATAAATTATTTTGACTTTTTTAATAACTTATTATTCTAAGGAATTTTAAAGGAATGAGTTGATCTATCCTTAAGAATCAATCTACCGTTTATATAAGATAAAAAAATCACTTAATATTGCAACGTGGTGTTAAGTGATTTGACTACCTCACCCATTAACGTAGTACATGTATCCAAAATATATGTACAAATGACTGCAAAATATAACATGCAAACACTTTATAAACATCACTGAACATAAACCCTAACATCACAAACCACATTTTTTGTTACATAGTATGACATGTCAGGTATAATCAATCATTCTAGTCATCATTCTTACCAAAACCTCCAAAACAATTTCAAGTCTAATCATCAAAATCAAAAACACAAAATCTTCAAATATAAAAACCAACGACTCACCTTAAATCACCATCAAGGACATGAAAAATAAGTAAATAAAAAGCACCACTTACATGTAACAGTGATGCCGCCTGATCTAACAACCCGTGTGTGAGTCACATTACTTGTGTGTGTGTGCGATCGTTGTTTTTTTATGCAAATGGGTGAGGTTTTATAAAAAGAAAATCAAAATGATGGTGTTTAGTTTAAGCAAAAGACTTCATTTTACCAGGTTTCACTCACAACCAATCTGACCCATGAGTGAAATTATCACACCCCGCCAAGGCGGAATCGCGAGGCATAACAAGATAGGAATCATCACAACACATTGATGTCAACAATAGAGAATGTCTAAAATGCATTATATTGAAAATAAAGTGTTATGACGATACCAAACACAAGAGAGGTCTTGTATTAAGGTTAATCACACACACAATACATATACATAGAAAATAAATCCAAACTAGACATCACAACAAATCAAAATATCCGAAGTACGATGCAATGAAGACTCCAGAAAAGAAGACTCCATCATGCAATTCCTAAGGTCTCTCTAGCCACGAATTCTTAACATCCTTAACTTCGCTATGTTCACCTAAAAATGATGCTTAAAAACGTCAACAATAATGTTGGTGAGAGTCATAGGTTTGAGACACGTAATATTACTCGCTCCCACTGTGATTATCAAAACAATGTTGGACAATAATGAACTATCATGAACCTATGCTAGCATGCAACCAAAATCAAATCAATATATCCACATACTTAATTTCATATTCGGGCTTAGAATAGCTGGCACTATAAGCAACCAAGCTCACTCAGAATGTATCACACAACATTTCACATTGGGTAGGCGTACCCATCCGATCCCACTAAGTAGGCGTACTTATCCGATCCCAAATCAATATCACAATCTCACTGGCATACTTATCCGATCCTAAATCAATATTACAAATCTCACTAAGTAGGCATACTCATCTGATCCCAAATAACACATGTATCACATAGTCATATAATGTCCAAACATAATTTAAAACACATAATCACAACGATAAAACATTGCAAAACATATTTTACATCATTTCCGTCCTAAGAAAAACTGAAAAATGGGACTATGAAACTCACCTGATGCACAGCTACTTTACAAATTCCTTGAAATCAACTAAACACAAATAAAACCCATGTTATACGCGATTAGGCTAAATGCCCAAGACGATATAACAATCAATTGATGGACTTCTATGTCTATATTATTATTACACTTTCCATATCTCACTTATACCCTAATACTTCCAAATCTCTTATTTAAGTTTTCTAGTTTTTTGGCAGAATTTTATAATCACTTTATGACAACAAATAAAATACTAACTGATCAAATTAGTTTTCCCCCTTTCATTTCTTACCTTCCCAATGGGTTGTGAGCTACTGTGATTTTTTAGAAAAAATAATAGTGAGCCTAACTATTTTATAAAAATTAAACATAACAAAGTACTCAAATTCGGATCTGATTCAACCATCAAAGCGTTTAGCTTGATCAGACCCATTTAAACACTTAGAAAAATTCTACAAAAACTTTAGAAAATCATACACATCATGAACTTGCTGCAGTAGAATTCTCATCAATTAAAAAGACGTTTTGATATTGTTTTTGACCTCACAAACACAAATCAGAATCTGCCCCAAAAACTCAGATTTGACAACGAATCTTGTAAAATTATTTTGACTGATTTCCACTTACTTTTAATTCATGAAACCAATAGGATTTGAAAGTAGACTCTTTGTAGTTATTTTTAGGCTCAAGAAAATCAATAAAAGCTATCCGTATGACCAAGTTTTGGCTCTCGCAAGATGACCTAAAATTCTGCCTAGATTTCAATTCCGAATTTACCATAATTAAACCTAATTAAGATACCCCAACCTTAATTATTATACCCAAATCAATATTAAATGATCATAACACCATAATTACAGTATTTTTATAAAACTCTAATCCATCAATTTATTTGTTACATATTTAATACAATAATTAAAACATAGATTTGATTACTAGAATAAAGATTTGACAAAAAATTAAGATTTAGAAAGATGATCAAATCTTGATCTTGAAAACTTAAAAAATCTTCAATGGAGGCTAGGCTAGGGTTTTTTAGTCGACACAGATAGAAGAAAAAATGGGAATACAGTTTAAGGTTTTTATAAAATACTGATTTGAGTTACACATAGACTTAGACTCTTCCCTTTTTTCTTCTTTAAAATGATCCAACAAACACCCCTTTAATTAATTAATTAATTAATTTTTTAAAATTATTTTACTTAATAATTTCGTTCTCCCCCCTCCATATAGTGTGTGTATATATATATATATATACATATATATACATATATATATATATATATATGTATGTATATATACATACATATATATATATTTTAAATACAAAACTATTTACTACTTATTTACCTTAAATACTTAAATAAATACATAACTTAAATAAAACACTTACACTACTTATTATTATTTTTTCCAAATTATTATTTACTTATTAGTTTAAATATAAATTATAAAATCTCAATTCACTAATTAATCTCAACTCGAAATTTAACGATACATACTTCTTTAATTTTCCTGAAGATAAAATAACGAAAATCACTATACTTCTAAAATCACCACCACACCCGAAATGAAATGACTAAATCATTCATTTCTACTATCACAAACATTTTTAATTCAACACATATACCATATCACATGAATCACCAACTCGACTTACGCACATAAATCAAACACATAAAGCTAGGCAAATTAATACTGACGGTTAAACTAACCTTGCTAAGTCGCGGTTGTCACAATGGACCAAACACAACTGCTAAAAAAGTATTAGACTCAGGTTTTTACTAGCCAACCATAATCAAAGAAGCTCATAATCACGTCCGCCTATGCGAAGCATGTCAAAAGACAAGAAATATTTTAAAACGTAATGAGATGCCCTTAAACAACATTCAAGTATGCAAAATTGTCGACATATAGGGTATCGATTTTATGGGACTGGTTCGTGGTGAGAGTATGTATATAAAAATAACTCAAATGCAAATTCTAACCGAATGCCCTTAACCAAGGGAAAAGGTCAAAAGCTACACA
>BQNB010008338.1:2715-90327 GCA_026074375.1 Tanacetum coccineum | reverse complement strand
TAAAAAATAATCCAGACCACAATAAGCCCTCTTATTAAGCCACAGCTTAAATAGGCTTATTGGGCCGTGAGCCCATATGCTTAAAAATATGTATATTAAGCTTAAAAATAAGATAGTAAGCTACGTATCGCATTTGGTTATTACCATAAGCCTCAAAAATAGTCCACGAACATACGCCATAACACGAAATAATCAAAAATCACTTCCCTATTGATTTTGACTAATGACGTGGCAATATAAGCCCAAAATAAGCCATCAAAAGCTTAAAAATTAGACCACAAATAAGCTATACAAGCTATTATCAAAAATAAGCTATCTAGTAACATATATTATTCAACCATCACGACCACAACATCAAAACTACAAACACCCTTATTTTCTTTTGCATAACCCACGAACCAAACACCATCTTTTTTGTTCATTTCTCTTCCAAAAATCAATTTTCACAACGATCAACTTGTACAACTAACATCTCTGCATCAAAATACTCCCAAAAGGACAAATGAAATTTAAATTTGAAAACTTACAAGAAAATCTTCAAATTTGTAGATTTCGACACGAACCGGACAACCCAAACGTTGTTTAAATGAATACTCGGACACTAGCATCAACCCCGAATATTTATGTCTTCATATTTTCTTGATCAAAGTTCAAAAATATATTATATGTGTGTGTGGAGTTCGGACATGGAGAGAGCACACACCAAAGTGTGTGTTTTCTTTTTTGAAATGATAAGGATAGAATGAACTAGTGGAAGGAATATATTAATACACACTTTATACAACCATGCTAAAAACTAGCCTTCTTGTTCCCTCTTGACCATTTGACCGGCCATGGGATCCTAAGGGTCTCGGGTCTTTCTTTTTGTGTCGGGATTACTTAATTACTCGTAAAACTCAACCGTAAAATTTACCCCAAAGTTAATTAACATTTTTATTCACTTTAAAAATACTTTTTCATTAACCTAGAGTATTTACACGACATATTTCCACTTTACACCCTTTCAAAACTCATCTGGACATTAACAGACGTGTCAGACTCGTTTTTTAGAATTTCTCAAAATTCACGGGTCAAACCACCCGGAATACAAATAACATAATAATACCTTCCAAAAGGGATTATTAATCACAATAAATCACAATTCATCACAATACTCATAAAATTACCACCGTCAACACGGTACAAAAATCTGGATAAACTGACAAAAGTCAAATAGTCAAAGGACTATAAATGAAATATTCAGAACACAAAAAGGGTAAAGGTTACATTCTACCCCCTAAACTTATCCTGGAGTAATTACTTTACTCTACCAGGACTAATATCATAAGCAGCAGGAACTACATACCCGCAATAAGCAACTATTACACTATCAGTAGCAACTACTCTACCAGTAGGAACTACATACCTACCAGTAAGAACTAATAAATACAAATATTCCTAACAGACACTGATTACTACTACTGCTCCAAGCACGAGTTATGTTCCTATTACTGTTCATAAGTCACCTACTACTGATAATTCTGCTCTGATTCGTTCGGGTCCTATATCGTATGCTAAATTATTTACTGGTGAACCAAGTAGGAAAAGTGTGAATTTTTGCACTTTAATTGCATCGGTGGGAAACGGGGCTGATGTGGCTATACCATTGGAGTCTGTTCGAGCTATTAGTGAATTGTTTGCTAATACAGCTTATGGTTTTTTTGGGAAAACGGGTGGCTTACCCTGGTGTTTCTAATCATGTCGGAAACACTTAGAGTAAATATGGAATGGTTAAATCAATGTTAAACTCGTCCAACGGGTTATTTTTATTCCAGTTTAGCTCTAAGGATGAATTGGATGCAATGCTGAAGAATGATCCTTGGTTTATTCGTAATAATCTATTTATTTTGAAAAAGTGGAATCCAGATGTGAACTTACAAAAAGAAGATGTTGGTAATGTTTCTGTTTTGGTTAAATTCAATGGTGTTCCTATGACTGTGTTTAGTGAGGTTTGTTTTAGTATTATTACAACTAAACTAGGTACTACCTTGATGCTTGATCCTATACATCTGACATGTGCATGCAATCATGGGGTAGGTTAAGCTATGCTAGAGCAATGATTGAGTTGCGAGCTGATGGGGAGTTGAAACATACTATCGTGGTAGCTATGCCAAAACTTGCTAGTGAGGGGTTCAATTTGTGCATTATATTTGTTGAGTATGAGTGGAAACCTCCCAGGTTTTCGAGTTGCAAGGGTTTTGGACACATTCTGAATGAGTGTCCTAAGAAAATAGTCTCGGATGTGGTAATGAATAATCCTAGACAAGCTACTAGAGGTGTTCCGGTTAGTCCAAAGGTTAGTTATAAATCAACTAAACAAATTTACAAACCTATTTCTAATAAGAATTGTGCCAACACCAGTGGTAAAAAGAAGCAAGCTGAAGTGTCTAAAAAAAAGGTAAATAATTCAAACCCCTTTGATGCTCTTAATTATGTTGAAGATGATGTTGATTTGGGTACGAATAGGGGGATTTAAAGTCGGCTGGGAAAGGGTCTTTAAATGTGGCACATGGTAGTGCTAGCAATACTCCTATTACTATTAAAAGATTGATAAATTAGAACGCCAAATTCTTAATGGTAAACTTATGTTTATGGATGATGACGGGAACCCGCTTGTTCCTAAAGGTAACGTGGATAGTGAAAGTGAAGTGGAAGCGGTGTTTGGTGAAAACGCAAATTTAATGGCTTCAACGAGTTTTAAAGATGAAAGTGACAGAGGTTACGGTACTAATAGCCTGTTGGAACAATGGAAGAAAACAAAACAGGATGATGACTACGACTCGTACGATGACGATTTGAATGAAAGTCATGATATGTCTGATCACCTTCAGACTATTTGTGATGATTTAGATATCACAGTCAGTGGTCGGAATAAGAAATAGATTATTTTTTATGTTTGTTGAGTCAATTGTAATCTAGTTTTAGTAGTATCATCATTTGGAGTTGTTGTGCTTGTTATGTTCGCTTTGTGCCTATGTAACGGGCTGAGGTGTGGGATTCACCCACATCCTTTATACTGAATGTTTTTTTAGAGTAATACATTTACCGGAATGCCGGGAAACCCTTTGCCCAGAAAAACATGCTTAACTTGCATTATACATCATGCATTAAAAACTTGTGTTTAAAAAATATACAAATATTCAAGTTTTAATGAGTATATATACAATTCCCCTTTCAAAAAATTATGTTATTTGATATAACTAGAGTGACCGTAAATATTTTTCCAGCCCTTTAGTCTCTTGAAAGGGTATATATAACTAATTGTCATGTTGGTCCATGTGGAACTAATCATCACCTCATAAAATAAATACAATTGCTACTACTACTACATATTAACTATAGTGATCTTTGTGAACTTACATATCGTAACTCGCGTGTTGTGGCGGAGCGCGCAAGATTAATTTTGCAACGGACCGATAAGCAGTCATTAGGACTAACCGTGCAACGAACTGATAACCTCAAGGAGTATTTCCATAAGTTTCCTAAAATATATATTAAACTTTAACATTTTTTATAAAATCGTATGCATGTTAGAAGCATTGCAATATTTGGCTCGTTTTGTTCGCAATTCGACGATCTTTTCAATGACATTTTTTTCCGAATGAATCGATAGATATGCGTTTCATATTTGATGAATAAAGTTTGTTATATAAAAAAATCGTAAATAGGTAAAAGTTTAAGGTTGACTTTGTAATTTTTTGTATACTTTAAGGGTGTGTTTTGAAACTTTTCTTTATCTTTTATTTTTACATTGTGAGACATCGTGAGTAGTTTGATCCCTTTTCCTTGCCGTTCAAACAAAAGCCCAAAATGACCTTTTCTTTCTGCTTCGGGAATCGTGCAATGATGAATTTTTAAATGGCATGACGAACAGAAAACTCTTTAAAGGAAAAAAACTTTAAAGGTAAAGTTCCCTCACATAAATAATATCGGGGCCTACAGCGTGACCCGGTTTTCTTTATCTTGTGAGGGAACTTTACCTCTAAAGTTCATTTGAACTTTAAAGGATCCTTATCCTTAATATAATTTATACGAGGTTTGTCACCCGCGTGTTACCGCGGAGCGCGCGAGACTATTTTTGCAATGAACCGATAACGCCAAGTACTATTTTTCAGCGATTGGGACTCACCGTGCAACGAACCGATAACCCTAAAAACTATTTCCGTAAACATATTAAAATATATATTAAACTTCAACATTTTTTATAAAATCTTACGCATGTCAGAACTATTGCAATATTGGGCTTGTTTTGTTCGCAATTCGTCGATCTTTTCAGCGGAATTTTTTTTCCGAATTAATCGATGGATATGCGCTCCGTAATTAACGAATAAAGTTTATTTTATTGAAAAGTCGTAAGTAGGTGAAAGTTGAGGGTGCGTTTTGAAAATTGAGTTTAAAAAAATACGAAAGAAAAGCGTAAATAGGTTAAAGTTTAGGGTGCGTTTTGAAAATTCGGTTTTTTAAATATATATATTAAACTTCAAATTTTTTTATAAAATCGTACGCATGTCAGAAGCGGTGCAATATTAGACTCGTTTTGTTCGTAATTTGACTATCTTTTCAATGACATTTTTTTCGGGATGAATCGGTAGATATGCGCTCCATATTTGGCGAATAAAATTTGTTATATAAAAAAAATCGTAAATAGGTTAAATTTCATGGTGCGTTTTGAAAATAGGTAAAAAAAAATTATCGAGATCCGTGCGTGAGGAATATTTTATTCCATTGTACTGTTCATGCTTTCTACTCTATCATATATCTTATAATTATAATGATCGATGACTAAATTGAATATAAACGCATTGTACAGTGACGCTAGAAAGGTTAACCTTTCTCTTAGATACATATAACTCACTACCTCCGTTTTATATTTGTTGTTCAATTTTGACTTTTTGAGTATTTCTTTGACATTAAATATATATTTTTTTATGTTATATAATACTTACATTTAAAACTCAATCCATTTATATATTATGCATCAAATATTCCTAAACTATACAATTATTGGGGAGTCCGACCCGGATATTTTGAATTAAATGCCGGGTGCATTAAGTTGCATTAAATGCACCGGGTTGACCCGACCCGGGTGCATTTAATGTGTCGGGTCGACCCGACCCGGTCCGAACATTTTCTTTTTTTTTCAAAATATCCTCTCGCACTTTTTGAGTTATCGGTCTGTTTCTTTTATAAATAAAAAAAATTTGTTTTTTTTTAAAAATACTCTATCGCACTTTTTTAGTCATCGGTATGTTTTTTTATGAATAACAACAAAACTAAGCACCGGGTCGATCACCCGACCCGGTCCGACCAGGTTTTTTTTTATAAATTTGTTTTTTTCAAAATAAACTCTCGCACTTTTTGAGTCATCGGTCTGTTTTTTTTATGAATAACAACATAATTAACCCCGCGCTCTTCTGCTAACCGTCCCGCAGATGAGCGCGGGTATAACTACTTGTTAAATAAAATAAACAAAAATATTAAAAGTCAAAGTTGAAAATAAAATACTTAAATAGTCAAAATTGATACATTGAAGCTGAAAGGTTAACCTTTCTTTAGTTAATATAACTCACTACCTCAGTTTTATATTTGTATTTTCTTGTTCAATTTTGACTTATGAGTATTTCTTTGACATGTAAATATATATATTTTTTTATGTTTATATAATACTTACATTTAAATACTCAAATCCCTTTATATTTATGCATCAAAACAAAAAAATCTTTTTTTTTACTTTTTTAAACTATTACAATTATTGGGGGGTCGACCTTGATATTTTGAATAAATGCCGGGTGCATTAGGTTGCATTAAATGCACCGGGTTGACCCGACCCGGGTGCATTTAATGCGCCGGGTTGACCCGAACCGGTCCGAAATTATAAAAAAAAAATTTTAAAATAACCTCTCGCACTTTTTGACTTATGGGTATGTTTCTTTTATAAATAATTTTTTTTTAAAATACTCTATTGCACTTTTTTAGTCATCGGTATGTTTTTTTATGAATAACAACAAAACTAAGCACCGGGTCGATCACCCGACCCGGTCCGACCAGGTTTTTTTTTTTAAATTTGTTTTTTTTCAAAATAAACTCTCGCACTTTTTGAGTCATCGTCTGTTTTTTTTTTGAATAACAACATAACTAACCCCGCGCTCTTCTGCTAACCGTCCCGCAACAGAACGCGGGCATAACTACTTGTTAAATAACATAAACAAAAATATTAAAAGTCAAAGTTGAAAATAAAATACTTAAAAAGTCAAAACTGAATAATAAATATGGGACAAAAATAATATTAATCATGCTATCTTATGTAAGATTAATAGACAATATTGACATGATACACATATGAGTTAATCACGTCAGAATTATTTGTTAATCCTACTTCCTACACAATGTATTATGGCTGGCAAGTTATATATACTTTTAGGGTTTGTTAATTGAGCTTGTCTAACCAATGCCTATAAGCCATTAGCTTAAGCGATTAATTAAGTAAAATGTAAGTTCAATAATCAAAAATCACAACTAGTTAATGTGTATTAGACACATTTTTTAATCGAAAAAGAAAGTTCGGAATTGCGTCATAACAGATACCTTAATGGCACTTGTTAGACAATCTCTTGTTAATTATAGCCGTATATGTTATTGTTAATCGTATCATGATTAAGAATGATAATAATGGACTCATAGTTACCATATTTATGCAAATCTAATGAATTTCAATCTGAAATGTGATGATTGATATGAAAAAGTCCATCTACTTTGAATATGAAAAATTATTGGCACTAGAAAAATGATATATACATTTTGGGTTTTGCTAATGTGTTCTTATTGGCACATGTTATTGTGTAAATAAAAAGGAAGGTTTTGGTTCTATAGAATCGTAGAGAGGGGTGAATACGGTTTTCTTTACTTCTTCAAAGTTTCTAAAACTTCAAGTCTCTAAGGAACCGAGTGGTGTGATGATCTACTTAGCAAAAAAAATAGATGGAGATAGAGAGAGAGAGAGATAGATACCACGATATATACTGGTTCGAAAAGGGGGTTTAGTCCTTCCGTACGTCCAATAGCGAATCCACGACAACTATACTATTCCTAGTATAATCCTTATGGTAGACTATAAACGTATTACAATTAACTCCACCGATATGCACAAAGATCGGCGCTCAGAAAAAGAGTTACTACCTATAGTATTCCTCCCTTGGAATCCACCCCTAAGAACCAGGGATTCGACTTAACCTGTAATCTCTAAAGACTTCCCCTAGGAAGCTTACCAAACCCCAACTAGATCCCCAATGATCTAGGCTTGATCTCTCGGATACAAGACTTCCTTTACAACTCGATTGAATGAATGATAGATAGATGAACCAAGTCCTAGCCTAGCCTAGAGACTCGATTATAATAGAAAGCGTGTGAGAAAGAAGACCCTCGACAAAACACACAAGTCTGGATTAGGTACTTGTGTGGCTCTCTCGGAGATGTGTTCTTATGCGGTCGTCGTAGGACTTCAACAAGAAGTTTTACAACTCCCTAGGCAGAGCACCTAACCGTTGTTGTGTAGTAAGGTAAGACTCGGGGGTTGTTATCGTTCTCTAGGGGAATAGGTTGGGAAGGCTCGATCAAGATCTAACAGAGGTCTACGCGGTTGAGAGAAGATTCTTTTTGTATTTTTATTTTATAGAAAGCATGTAAAATCATATGTTTGAGAGGTTGTTTTATTTTATCTAATTAAACTAATAATAATAAAATAAATCTAAACTACTTTGGTGATAACTTATATGATAAATGAACGTATTTACTTAATCATGCACTACTCCTCAGATTGCTTCTCCTAATCTTGTTGCTTTGTCACACTTGTGATGATCTATGTAAGTATTTCCTAAGTTATGAACGAATTACACGAACCCGCCGTCTACGTAATATTCTGTTAAGGCAACGCACAAGTAAGGTAGTATGAAGACTATTACAAGGCCCCTAAGAGTACATTACGTGCAATTGAAATATCTTAAGAGGGATCAACCATATTAGGGGTAATGTAGTATGAAGACTGTTACCGATGGTATCCTTTCTACACACTCACGTTTTCCTCGACGTCTATGCCAATTTTTATCTTATGGCTAGTTTTCTAAAACCTAACGCGCACATCCATCACAAGAAGCAACATTAAAAGGATCTACAATCTAAGTTTCATGCAATCATAAGTAAATACTAAAGGATCTAGCCTAGCATGTTAAGCACAATAGAAGAACAAGAATTAATCAAACAACACATAGACATATTGAAATATTAAAGGGATATATGAACTTCACTTGATTAAAACATGGATTAAAGACCGTTACAATAGGGTTTTAAGGCTCCAACGACGACTTAAAAAGCTGCCAAACTCGAATATAAAAGTTAGGGTTCGTCTCCCAAAAGTTACACACTAAAAACCCTAAAATCGGTTTTGATATATAGGAAAAGCGGCGTGACGGATTCGTGTTGAAGCCTTGACACCGTCGCCACGTCAAAGATTCTAGGTCCACTTTAAGTTGGCTACGTTATG
Organism: Tanacetum coccineum; assembly: GCA_026074375.1. Lineage (NCBI taxonomy): Eukaryota > Viridiplantae > Streptophyta > Magnoliopsida > Asterales > Asteraceae > Tanacetum > Tanacetum coccineum. The sequence continues at coordinate 81,752 of BQNB010008338.1, read as the reverse complement.
ACGCCATCGCCAAATCTGTGACGCCGTCGATATGAAAATCCTGACGCCGTCGCTTAGTAATCGTGACGCCGTCTCCATGCTCTGTATGCACGGTTTCTTCAAAGGATTTGGTGTAGATTCGTAGTCTTGTCCGTTTCTTCTACAAATGAGCCCAAGTCACGTGTATTTCCTCAAAATTCCATCCAAGTGCTAAGAACATGAAAACAAACGATTAAGCACATAATCTAGGCATATTTGAATGATTTAGAGGGTTAAATGACATTGAAAAAGTGTATAAAATGACACCTTATTAAATACCCCTACACTTGGGATTTGCTTGTCCTCAAGCAAATGGGCTTTTTTACATGGACAATAGCAATATTGGGGGCATTTAACCTACTCTTTAAAAGCAGTTTACAACATAACCTCCTAGACCTCGTAATTAAAAGCACTGAAAGTATATACTAGCACCTCATATAGGTGTTTGGATTCTCTCTTTCTCTCAGGTGTATAATAAATTATAACAATTATGGGAAACAAAAAATTAACACTCATTACCTTTCATAGCATATAAATTACCATAGGCTTGATAAAGGATCAATCCTCTATCGCTAGACGCAAGTACTAGTCATTACTATCAAAGAGGTCTTTTAAAGGGTTATGTGGTGTAGGTGTAAGATAACATAAACGGAAACGAAAATGGATGGAAAATATTTGAGGTGGCTTTTTGGGTGAATTTGGGGGTGAAAGGGTTAGTTAATTATTTATAAGAATACACGTTGATTTGGTTGCTAAGCCAAGAACTCAGACAAAGATATACAAACTCTACATCAATCTCTTTTCTTTTTCTTTTCTATTTTTTTAACATAATACATCACTTGGGGATTATAAATGCACCCCTACACTTGAGTTTTAGAACTTATAATTACAATCTAACTAATGACCCGCTTTGAAGTGGATCAACATAATATGGAGATCATTTGACAAACATATGGGGGTATTGACTTAACTTGTGTTCTATATTCTTCCACGAAATAAGTACTACCATGAATCCCAATCGTACCAAAATTGTATTTACAAGGATAAGGACTTAGCAACTGTGTACTCAAATAATTAACTTGGGTTAAAAAATAATGTACTAAAAGCGAGTACATACAAGGTAGGCTAAGGCGATTTGGGTGTAAAAATTGGTTCAAGGGTGACAATGCTCTTCATTAATAGTTCGGATTAACCAGAAAATAACGAGTACCGTGAAAAAGGATAGGCTCGGAGGGGTGTACTAGGGGTATCCTACACTAAAAATGAGTGCATGGCAAGGGTGTGGGATAGTTATATGATCGAGATGACCATCATAACAATTACAGGTTTAAAACATGGGTTATTCCTAGTGCCTCTTATCATTTAGCAAATCCTAATTCTCACTATGCGGTCTCGGGATGCATTACAAAAACAAGTTCTAGTATTTAATACACTACCGGTACACTCATATAATTTAATACCGATACCAATGCTCCGAAAAAGGCGACAAAAACCATACGTACACATCCGTAACGACGGAATAGACACATATGAATGCATTCGAACCTTAACTCGAGAAAGCTAAAGGTAAAAATTATTTTGGGTATCAAAAATGGATACCCGCATTCCTATAGATCTAAAGGCGAACCTCACGTTTTGGGGTGAAATTTTGAGGGTTTTTGTGCTAGTCATATAAATTCATATTCATGAGACGCTATTAATACTCAGTTTTCGTCAGTATGCGTCATAAAAAATTTAAATTTGGGTTAAAATTACCTTCTATGCTATGTTTCGATATATTACCCATCATTTTAAGGACAAAAAAATGGCAATTGAAGGAATAGTTTCTAAGGCTTATTTTCCACTACACTTAAGTTGAACATTGTCCTCAATGTTCTTAAAAAGTACTCGTAAAACGAATAAAGGGAAAAGAAAACAAGTAAAAGAAACTAGTACTCCCCTGGTTTGCCTGTCAAAATAACCACAAAAGAAATCAAAACAATTCGAAAATTATTAATCAACAATCCACTTTATTTCACACTTAATTCTCTAGTCACTACTCACTACTCACTTAATAAGCATATAATATTCTACTCACTAATCATGTCTACTAAGCTAGCCTTCATCAAATTAACAATCATTATCATAAATATATTTTTCTAAACTAATTATTAAACTAAAACTACTACGGATTGAAAAAGGTAAGAAAGTAGAACCCGTTTGATAAAATCCAGATGAACTAAACCACCTGATCTTATAAACTAATAAAACACTATAGTTTACTTCTTATTTAGATTTTATTAAACTAATTAATTAATAAAGTTGTGAACTTTATAAACCAACTAGCTTTATAAAAGCTAAAAAAGCTCTAAACTTGAGAATTAAGCTAGCTTATAAGACCCTTAAGCTCCTCGCCTAGATGTAGAAATGGTTCCATCAAAATTAAAACACAATCAAGGTTAATATGAACAATATCAGGGCCGACTTTGAGGGTGTGCAAGGTGGGCGACCGCACAGGGCCCCAAAAATTTTAGGGGCACCAAAATTTATCCCGTTAACAATTATATGCATTATTTCTTAAAAATGGTGACACTTTATATATAACGTTTCTTATCGCAGGGCCTCATTATATAATTTCGCTCAGGGCCTTTAAAATTTTCATAAATTTAGAGACGGCCCTGAACAATATATCAATTATACACTATAGATGAAACTAAAAACTATAAGCGTTTGATATAGAAAACTGGATTGAAATTGAAAACAATAGATCCATTATTAATAAATTTAAATCCACCCAAAACTAAGATGTTCACTTCGAAAAGTGAATAAGGATTAGGTATATTTATGGACTAGATCAAAGATAATAAACAAAAAAAACTAATTGAACAAGCTAAAAACTATAAGCTATTAATATAGAAAACTAGATCGAAAATAAAAATAATAGATCTATTATTAATAGATCTAGATCGACCGAAAACTAAGATGTTCTCTTCGAAAAGTGAACGATGATTAGGTATATTTAAGGACTAGATCTAAAATAATAGACCAAAAAGCTAATTGAACAAGCTAAAAGCTATATAAACTTCTCGAAAATAAGCTATATAAAGCTTATTCGAGAGCTTAAAACCGAAAACATATGAAATAAGCTAAACCGAATAAGCTATAGTTAAGCTATCCGAATAAAAGCTAATCTCAATAATCCGAAAATAAGCTATAGAAGAGCTTATTCGAATATATAAGCTACGAATGAAAACATAAAAGAAAAAAAACTAATTTAAACCTCTCTTATAAAAGTCTAAAAGCTATTTTTTAGTAGATAAGCTCTTAATAAGCTCATACAAGCTTATAAGTGCTTATTTATTTGTAAAAGAGCTTTAGAAATTTATAACAAGGAATAGAGGATTAGAGAAAGAAATAAGCTCAAATCACACCACAAAAACTCTTCATCTTCATTGATAATAAGCCAAGTACAATAAGCTAAAATAATAAGCTATGAAAGCTTTTACAAAAACTAAACTATTACAAAAATAAGCTAAATAAAACTATGTGTGAAAATGTAGTGAAAGAAAAGTGGTCCTAATGAGAGAAGGTGTGGGAGATTAAATATCCTAAAGTCTAGAGGAGCATTTTTGTCATTTCGCGAGTCCCCACATTCCCAGCACCCTTTATCCATTTTCAGCCAATGAATTGGCCACGTCAGATCCCAACCACCAATAATTCCACCAATGATGAGCATTAATTGCTTCTAGAACCCTCTAATCATGCGTCTGTCATCTCTGCATTTACTCGTCACCGTGTACGTATGTTACGCTCCTATTAGCCAGCCGACCTGCCACCTCTACAACCTCGCACAATCATTAGCCGCCACCTGCATTTAATTACACGTCAGAGCCGCCGCCACGTGGCAAGCTGTCATTGGATAACCGCCACATGTCAAAAAGTGGGTCCCACATAACACATCATCCCGTGACGTCAGCAAGTCAACGGGTCGGGTCGGGTTTGCCACGTGTCACCACTGGAGTGGGTCTACGTGGCATCCGACGTGGCAGTGGGGAAAATTTCAAAACCAGCCAAAGCTGGTCTCGAACCCGCGCCCTCCAAGGTGAAGGACACAAGGGTTGCCCCTTTTCCAGCTGCGCTGGAGTGTCCTTCGTTAATACATACACAAGGTTTTTTACTTAAGATCTAAGTGACATAAATCAGATTTATTAAAGAAGGTCAAATAGAAATTTGACCCGTCCACATAAGAATATTTAGATAGGTTCAAATAGCGAGGAATGTACCGACGGACTCGTAATTTCGTGCTCTTTCCAGTGGAGTGTTCGGGGAATTTTTCTGACTTCGTTTGAATCTCGATAAACGTGAAAACATCGTCGAAACGCATCCGAAAATTACCGTTTTTGTTTTTAATCTCTTGTACCTGCAAGACATAATAACACATACCAAACATATTTGCAATATGATTTCGCATATTTTATGGTTATTAATCCATTTTAGTATGTTTTATGGTATAAAAATGATGTGTGTTTAAGCACACATCACTTCTTTTTATCAAATATAACCTGTAAATCAAAGGCAAAGACAACTACACCTGGCGTAAAATCAACGAGATAATGATATATACAACGAAACTTTAGGGTTGACTCTATAAAAGCAGTAAAGATAGGATAAAAGTGATGATATAATCATAGGTTTCTGCAGGTTTACAAGAAATTTACAAATTTTAGATATTCCACAATCTATTTTTCATAAATAATTGAAATTTTTTGAATTTTCACATGGCTGGGGCGTGACGCCGTCTCCAGCCACTATGAAGATTTCTTCTTCGTTTTTATTGAAAAATTTCCAGCACACAATTTTATTAGTTATATCATGTAGAAAATACTACATAAAACCTGAGATTAATCATTACAATCATATGACTCGAAACTGACGCGAATTAATCTAAATAATTTATTTTATATATTTGGATTGGTTCTTATAACCCAGATATTTTCCCCTACACTTATTTTATGCAAAATACCTTTGATTGTTAATAAGACAAAGTTAAAAACAAAACAAAGCATGATTGCAAAATAATTCACATAAAAGAATAAATGATAAAGAATTAATACACATGACACTCCTAAATGCGGGAAAAATAAATATTGGGTTGCCTCCCAAAAAGCATTTTTCTTTATTTGTAAGTCTTGTAGCTAGACTCGAAGTCACACGTCCTTACGTAACTTATCCTTTATCCTACACTTCACACTCTTCTTTCACGGACGCGGGGTGTTCATTATTGAAGATCTTAATCCTCCATTGGTCAAACTTCATTTCTTTTTCTTGATGAAGCTTGATTTTATCCTCCCATTCCAGAACTAATCTATTGATGGTCATCTTAGGGGCTATTGGCTCTATGTCATTCTTAATTCCCTTCTTGATCCTACAATTGGGTTCAGGTATCCTATGGAAACTTATCTTACTCTTTCTAGATCTTAAGGTTATTGTCCCTTTATCAAACTTAATCACAACTTTAGTTGTAGTCAAGAATGGTGTTCCTAAGATGAAGGGCCTTTTTCGTCCTCACTTATGTCTAAAATCAGGAAGTCCACAGGGTACACATAGCCAGTGACATCTACTAATACATCTTCGGCTATCCTAAGGGATAGATATACGAATAACTGGCTAAGGAAAGCCTAATGTCAGTTTCTACAGGCCTTTCATTGGTTAACTTATTGTAGATGGAAAGGGGCATGGCGTTCAAATCAGATCCTTGGTCAACTAAGGCATTTGTGTGTTTTAATCCTCCTATGTTACATGGTATTTCAAAATTTCCTCCTATATCCTCCTTTCTGGTTATTTTCTTCTTAAGAATCGCGTCGTGTACAAGCCCCTTAGGTAATAAATTGTAAGTTTTTCGCTTCATCTTCCATACTCGGGTTGCTGACAGGGAGTCATTAAACTTCTGATTTTCTATGAGCCCTTCGATTAGTTTTTCATTGATTCTATGATTCGTGTAATATCTTACATCATGGGAACTGGAAACTCCTTCTGGCTCATCCTTTTCATTCTTTGTGAATTTTTCCTTTGCACTTTTGGCTAGCTTGTCATCAGCCTTTCTTTCAACTTCATTTTTCGTGTCAATTCCCTCAGGGTGTCCTTCTTCATCAGATTTTCCAGGCTCCATTATGCTTTTATCAATTTGCCCGTTGTTTTCTCCTTCCTCTATTCGAATGAGGGAGATGGAATTGACGTTCTTAGTAATGAGGTACCTAGCCTCTTCCCTCATTAACACCTTTTTCGGAGTTTTGCTAGCCGTGAGTTCCTTAAGAAGTCCAAACATTTCTGCCATTATGTCGTTGATTTCCTCTCGCTGTTTGAAGATAGCGTTTTCGAACCTCTCCATCCTTTCGGTGTGTGATGCCATGTAGTCTCATACTCGAGCCTCAAAACTGGTTTCTAGCACTTAGGGTTGAGGGTTTGGGCGGACACGTTCACGGAAAGTGAAGGAACTTTGCCTTGGTGGCTCATTAAGGCCTCGTGGAGGGGGGCTCGAGGAAACTGCTTTAGCGTAGGCTTGAGGGGTGTGTGTTAAGCTTGTTTTGGGTGTTGGTTGCGGCCCTTTTAACAAAAAGTTAATCTGGTCTTCAAGCTCAAAAAGTCGTCGGTCATGCGTTTTTATGCGTTTGGAGAAACAGCGACTGCCTTGACCCGTTTGATGTGGTCTTTTGAATCAATCCATCCCTCATGGTCGTAGAGAGCGAGATTCTCAATGATTTCCCAAGATTCGTCGGCATTTTTATCGGGGAGTTTTTTGGCGACGGCGCGGTCAATCTCGCACTTAAGATGAAAGGAGACATGATCTTAAAATATTTGAATTTGAAGCCAGCGATCGATGCAGTGGTGAGGGACTTTTTAGAGTAAGTCCTTAAAACGATTCCATGCTTCAGAAAGAGATTCTCCTTGATGTTGTTGGAACATCAGGATGTCATTTCGGAGTTTTGCAGTCCTTCCTGGTGGAAAGAATTGAGAAAGAAAACGAGTAGTAAGATCCTCCCATGTTGAGATGGATCCTGCTGGAAGACGTTCAAGTCAATTGCTAGCTTGATCGCGAAGGGAAAATTAAAATAAACACAGGCGCGTTCTTTCCCAGTTGTCACCGTTAAGGTCAAGTAAGTCCACTAGTTTAAGAAAGTCCTTAAGGTGTTGGTTTGGATCCTCAGACCGAGGTCCGTAGAATGAACATATGTTTTGCACCAACCGGATGGTGTCGGATCGAAGAGGCACCACATTGTTCCCTTCGGGGAGCTCAATGGTGTTCCTGTAGCCCATGTGGCTAGGTTTGGAGTAATCTCCAAGAGTACGGATAGCATTTTCGTCTCCCATAAAGGTCAACGAAAATATTTACAAAAAAAATAACACGAAGAAAAGATAGACTACAAGAAAACTAATATAGGGAAAATAAAATCTCACTTGATCGGAATCAAGCGAGTAGACCTAAGTTAAAAAATGATTGAAACCTAACTATTTCACGGCAATGGCGCCAAAAAATTGATGCGGTCATCATAGGACTTCAACAAGAAGTTTTACAACTCCCTAGGCAGAGTACCTAACCGTTGTAGTGTAGTAAGGTATGACTCGGGGGGTTGTTATCATTCTCTAGGGGAATAGGTTGGGAAGGCTCGATCATGATCTAACAGAGGTCTACGGGTGGAGAAAAGATTCTTTTTGTATTTTTATTTTATAGAAAGCAGGTAAAATCATATGTTTGAGAGGCTGGTTTGTTTTATCTAATTAAACTAATAATAAAATAAATCTAAACTACTTTGATGATAATTTATATGATAAACGGACTTATTTACTTAATCATGCACTACTCCTCAGATCGCTTCTCCTAATCTTGTTGCTTTGTTACACTTGTGATGATATGTGTAAGTATTTCCTAAGTCATGAATGAATTATATGAACCTGCCGTCTACGTAATATTCCGTTAAGGCAACACACAAGTAAGGTAGTATGAAGACTATTATAAGGCCTCTAAGAGTATATTACGTGCAATTGAAATATCTTAAGAGGGATCAACCATATTAGGGGTAAGGTAGTATGAAGACCGTTACCGATGGTACCCTATCTACACACTCGCGTTTCCCTAGATGTCTATGCCAATTTAATATCTTATGGCTAGTTTTCTAAAGCCTAACGCGCACATCAATCACAAGAAGCAACATTAAAAGGATCTACAATCTAATTTTTATGCCATCATAAGTAAATATTAAAGGATCTAGCCTAGCATGTTAAGCACAAGAGAAGAACAAGAATTAATCAAACAACACATAGACATATTGAAAGATTAATGGGATAGATGAACTTCACTTGATCAAAACATGAATTAAAGACTGTTACAACAGGGTTTTGAGGCCTTAAAGATGGCCTAAAAAGCTGTCAAACTCGAATATAAAAGTTAGGGTTCGTCTCCCAAAAGTTACACACTAGAAACCCTAAAATTGGTTTTGTATATATAGGAAAAGCTGCGCGACGGCGTCGTGTTTAAACCCTGACGTCGTTGCCACGTCGAAGATTCTAGGTCCAATTTAAGTCGGCTACGTTCTGATGCCGTTACCAAATCTGTAACGCCATCGATATGAAAATCCTGACGTCGTCGCTTAGTAATCGCGAAGCCGTCTCCACACTCTGTATGCACAGTTTCTTCAAAGGATTTGATGTAGAGTCGTAGTTTTGTTCGTTTCTTCACCAAATGAGCCTAAATCATGTGTATTTTCTTCAAAATCCATCCAAGTGCTAAAAACATGAAAACAAATGATTAAGCACATAATCTGGGCATATTTGCATGATTTAAGGGGTTAAATAATCCGAAAAAGTGTATAAAATGACACCTCATTATGTTCACTTCAATAAAATGATAAGATGAGAAGTTGTTAGGAACAAGAAAAGTGTTGGTTACTTGGTCGTAGTTTATGTTTAGTCATTGTTGGTCTATGTATGTTGTATGAACATGTAATATCCCACATCACCTCCCTAGGAAAACCCTAAACCCTTCCCACGCCTATAAATAGAAGGGCAAAAGGAGGGATGTGGGTTGGTGATTTCCATTTTCTCTTCTCAATCTAATATTTTACATTTCTCTTTTCTCTCTTTCTATCTCTAGGAAATTAACTCACCCTCTTTCTTTCCTCTCCTCCCCACCGAATCTCTCCTCTCTCTATCTCTCTCATGTCTCTCTCTATAATATATATGTATGTTTGTGATTATCCTACACTTGTTATCAATTGCTGTGGGATGATTAGTGGTGTTTGTGTTCGTATTTAAGCTTTCAAAATACACGAAATCTTTTATGTTTTGTGGTTCGCTTGATTCCCACATCCTAAGTATTATGAAGATCAAACTTGTGTATTTAAAATCATAAAGGTCTGATTTTTATGATAGTTTAGGTGTTTTGGATCTTTGAAATACAAAAAGGCTTAAACTTTATTCGCGTTTTTAGTGTTTTAAGTATTTTTTTATGATTTGTGTTAGTTTCGGTTGGACTGTAACACTTTGTGCAAACCACTTTGGTTATACAAACTAGTGATCCTAGTTTTGTCGCACAAAGATACCAAAAATGTGAGAACCACATTTAAAACAACAACTAGCAAAACTAGTGTGTTGTTTGGTGTATCAAAGGAAGACAAACAAAAACGTGCGAACAACGTTTCTCCACAAAACTAGATAAACTAGTTGTGGTTTTTTTTGTGCAAAACATGTTTATTCACACATTAGCGATCCTATTTTTGTTTCACAAACAAGTGAACGTAGAAAATCATTAAAGACAGTGAACAAGTCTTTCGGTTTGTGTCAAGGGAACCACTGTGACCGCACCACTTTGACTGAACTAGGTGTGACCAAACCAATGTGACCGAACTAGAAACAACCAAACCAAGACTTACAAGCCCAAATTTGATTGAATATAGGGTTTGTTGGGAGTATCTAGGGTTTTTTTGGGTGCAATTAATGATAAGCGGGGTAGTCATTATTAGTTTAAGGTTTAATAAATGCAAGTTTAAGGCTTTAATCAATTAAATTTTAATACTTCATATCTTTTAGGGCTTGTAATTTATTTTTAGTAAACCTAAACCGATAAAGCTTCAATCTTTATACCGGATACACTTCAAAGACATAAACTTTAATCACTAAATCACAAAAAAAACATACAAACCATACCACACTTCCTTTTCATAGAAATGACCCTTTATGTCGTTTCATACAAAAACCAAACATCAATTCATCAATGGATATAATGGCTGAGAATGTGATTGCTACGGGTGCTGAAAACCGACCACCAATGCTCGAGAATGGCATGTATGATAGTTGGAAGAGTCGTATATTACTTTACATTGAAGGGAAGGAGAATGGTGAAATGTTAATTGATTCAATCAACAATGGTCCTTTTCAATTCAAAAAAGAGATTATTATTCCAGCAACTGAAGGTACACCAGAGCACAAACGTCCACAAGAATTAAAAGATCTTACTCCTGAGAAAAAGTTATGACATCAAAGCTACAAGCATCATTCTTCTCAGTTTACCAGTTAACATATACAATCTTGTCAATCATCACAAGACAACAAAAGACATATGGGACAGGGTCAAGGAATTAATGAAAGGCACTGAGCTGACAATTCAAGAAAGAGAGTCAAAGTTATATGATGAGTTTGATAGATTTACGTTTGAGAAAGGAGAATCAATTCACCCGTATTATTTGAGATATGCTAAGTTGATAAATGATATGAATGTCATCGGGATGACCATGACACACATTTAAATAAATACGAAGTTTATAAATCATCTTCAGCCAGAATAGAGTAGGTTTGTTATAGTATCTAAGCAAGTAATAGATCTTCACAAAGTCAACTTTGATCAGTTCTACGCAAATCTCAAACTAAATGAGAATGATGCAAATGAATTTCTAACAATACGACACATATATCTAGATCCACTTACCTTACTTGCTTACACTTACAATCCACCTTCATCCTACAACAGTCAAAGATCATAGTATAACCCACAACCATCTGAATACCATCCATATCAACCGTATCAACCAAACATTCCATCAACTCAACAACAAATCATTCCATTACCTCTACAACAAAGCTATGAACCACCATTTGTTCAACAACAATCACCTGCACCATCAACACAACTTGATTCAGGATTTTTCGTACCATCATTTCTTCCAACTGATGATCTAATAGTTAGTCTCAACAAAGCTATGATGTTTCTCGGTACAACTATTAGCTCAAGATTTCCACCAACAGATAACCAACTCAGAACTTTGTCTAATCTAAGAACTCAAGCAACAATTCAAGATGGCAGAGTTACAGTTCAGAGTATTTAAGGACGACAGTCTCAGGGTTATGGGGTTAATATAAGAAAGGGTAAAGCTACAGGAACTAACAATATTGGAGATGTCAAGGAAATCAACCAAGGGTAATCAGGTATTACAATTGCAAATGTGAAGGTCATATTGCTAAGTAGTGTACTCTAAAGAAAAGGGTGAAGGACTCTGAATGGTTTAAAGAGAATATGTTACTTGCTCAAGCACAAAAAGCCAGAGTTATTCTCCAGGAAGAGCAACAAGATTTTTTGGTTGATGGTTTGGAAGACTTAGATTCAGATTGCAATGATCTTCAACTACACACAACATCCATCTTCAAGGCCAATCATGTAGGTGCATTTGATTTAGACTGTGATGAAACACCTACTGCTAGTGCAATCTTCATGGCAAGACTTTCCCATGCAGGTTTAGTCAATGGAGATGATGTTAATGCAACTGATGATTCAGACATACTCTCTAAGGTACCATATTACAACACTTATCATGAGACTAATATGCTAATCCTGTTGTTCAAGAGACGGAATATTCTAAACACTTAGTTTCTAATAATGATTCATATGATGAACGTACGAGTAACAGTAATGTTATCTCTTATGTTGAGTATATGGACACTATTGAAAATGATGTTGCTCAAAGTATTCCTCCTCCTGAACAAAATAATGATAATGTTATGATATTGTCTGTAATTAAACAAATGCAAAGTCAAGCAGAATGATGCAACACAGTTTCGAGACTAAATGTGTGAATGAATCGTTGTCTAATGAGCTTGAACGATACAAAGAGAAAGTCAAAGTTTTAGAAGAAAGACAAAATTCTAAATTTTCACAGAAAGAGAAGAGCATTTAGATTCTCAAATGTTAGGAATAATTATTGATCGTAATCAAAAAGTTAAATCTTTTGAAAAACAAATAATTACTCAACGACAACAATTTGAGATTCTATCTTCCATGCATTCCTCTATGAAAAAAGACTTTGAAACTTTCAAAAAAGAGTTATCTGCAAAACAAGATAAGTACATCGATGAAATCTTGGTTTTGGAAAAGGATAAGAAAAAAATTCAAAATATTGTTTACAAAATAGGTCAAACTATTCAAACAATGCATATGTTAACCAAACCTCAAGTTTTTTTGATGATGCTCACAGAACTGCTCTTGGTTATCAAAATCCTTTGTATCTTCGTAAAGCTTAACAGAAACCACCTATGTTGTATAATGCCAATGTGTTAGCTGAAAGACATGATCCAGTTTTTGTATGTGATTCTGAAGAAACACTGATACTTGCTGAAGAGAGTCGGTTAAAAATGAAAGAAAAAAAAGAACATGATGATAAACCGATTGATTATGCAAAACTGAATAAACTCTATGAGTATTTTGTTTCACAACAACAGTTGTCTTCTAAACAAGTCTATTGGTCACCTGTTTCAAAACCAATCCCACCAGTGCCAGTATCAGTTGTAAAACCAACACCCATAAAAGTTTTTCCTAAACAACTTCTGATAACCAGTATGGTAAAAGAGAATCTTTAAAAGGCTAAAGATCATCTTGACAAATTTGATGAATGCATCAAAGCCAAAACTGTTGTCAATTCTATCAATTGGGAAAATTGGGTAATGGACTACATTAAAGATGCTTATGAAGAATAAGTCATACCATTTGTCAAAAACCTTAAAGAATCTATCAAACTTTTTAAAATAGGTCTTTACAAAAAGGTAAATGAAATGAAAGAAATTTTTAAACAAATGGAAAACAAGGTCGACCAATGTTCCGTGGAAAAGAAACATTTTGAGATTGAGAAGAAACAATTTTTAATCAACAATGATTGACTCTTCAAAGAAAATATCTTGTGTGATGTAATGTGCACATTTTTGCGTTCTTTGCATATAGTTGATAATTGTAAAAGTTGTAAAATCCTTGAAATTGAGTTCGAATCAACAAGAATCAAACAAGTCATTTGCAAAACTTGAGGAGTATTTCATTTCTCTTGAACTTTATTTGCAAAAAAGAGAAAATGATTTGTGATGAATCTTGGAGAATACATGATGCTTCTTTGATAACAGAAATCAATAACAAATATTTTGAGATAAGTGATCTGAAAGCTCAATTGCAAAAAAAATGTAGTTAACGAGTTGAAGCAATATAAGTTTATCGAAATGTTTTGCAAAACTTGAGGAATATTTTCCAAGAATAATTTCTCTTGAACTTTCATTTCCAAGATTCATCAAACATAAATAGATATGAAGTGATAAACATAATCAACATGCAACGAAAAGGTAAACAATTAATATAAACAAACCAAATATCAAATTATCATAAACATGGAGGTATTAACACATAGTCATTGTAACAAAACACAGTATCATAGACGAACGATTAAAGTAAAGAAAACGATACGCTAACCGAACACGTATAGCGTAGAATTAAGATTACAAGAGCTTTCCTATTGACTTGAGGCACTTGCTGACCTTCTTGGCTTCTTAAAATCGTTTATAGATCGTACTTGGTGGTTAAAGGCTTCTGTACATCCTAAAAACCGAGTGTAGGATTTTCTATTATAAGTTTTGGAAAGGGTTGATATGCCGTATTAGAGGGGTCTAATATGGCGTATTGGGTAACTTGGCGTGAGCTCCAGGATTATAATATTCCAGAATATTCATTAGTTGCTTCCTTATACTGCGTATTGGATCTTCTGGATACGACGTATTGGCTGTAAGTCGTGCTTGTTCTGAATGTTGATCAAAGTATCATATGCGGCGTATCTACTGATGTGGATACGACATATTCTTCAAAGTTAGGCAATGGTCATGAATTCATCTAAGTCTTGGGATACGGCGTATCTGTCTAGAATGATACGGCGTATTGGTTTTTAGAATCATCAGACTTTCTTGAATTCCTCGTTTATGCTCCAAAACACGTTCTTTTCTTCATCATTTTCCAATTGCTCGATAATAACTGAGATTAACAAATATAAACAATTGAGTATCAAATCTTATATAAAATAATGTAAAACGAGCAATATAGCTGGGATAAATGATGCTAATAATGTGACGTTATTTAATGTCATCATATATCCCCCACTTGAATCTTACTTGTCCTCAAGTGGACTTTAAAAATATCTTATGAAAATGTATCCCAATTGACTAGGATTTATTTTTCCTTTAAGCATTTTTTACTCAGGTACTAGCACACAACCAAACACCTCACGAAATAGGAAACGAAATCACTCAAATCACTCCACTAATCTATGTGGTAACATTTAGTAGTTCGCTCAATTACTTGGTCGTGACGAGTATTCTATCATAAGCTTGGAAAGGATACACATCTCCACCACTAAAGCTAAGGAGTAACTAGTCTAAAAAGGTAAATTGGGTAAATGTAACAAGGTTCAAGGGTTGATCATTCTTTTCAATATCTATTGATACCAATATTCTAGAAAGGGCGACAAAACCACAAATGCACGCCCAAATCCATGACCGCGACACTTGTGATTACTAACTTCCTAACTCGAATAAGCTAAAGAATAGGACCAAGTAATCTTCACCAATAGTATTACACCAACAAGGGAGACAAAGCTACACATACACATTCAAATCCATGAATAAGACACATGTGATTGCTCACTCCCTCATTCGAGTAAAACCAAATGTTAGGATGAAGAATGATATAGGGTATGGATTAGGTATAGAAAACATATATAATTAGTGTGATACAAAATAACAAAACAAATAGATTAAGTACAAATAATAAAGAATAGTGTTGCTAGCTACTTTCCGAACCGTACCCATGAAAAAGACACAAATCATTGACTAACTCATGCTTTAACACGGAAAACATACGCTTTGGTAGACACGAATTAGACTCAAATATGTCTTAATCATCTTACAAAACAAACCTAGTTGGCATTCCCATAACTACCAAATCCTAATCATCCATAATATATTACAACAATAGTGACGATATCTACCACTTAATACATAGTACATAGTTGGTTTATAATGCGACCAAATATTAATAAAATATAACAAAACTTTACATCGTTGGTTTATAGCATGTAACAACGAATAATCGATCTTTTTACAAAATAATATAATCGGTTAAGTTTAGATTAACCGATTATTCTACAAACCTCTCCTTTTTTTCTCTCTTACATTTTTTTGTATTTTTATGTTTTTTTGATTTTTTTAAACACTAGAAAATGAAATAAGGTGTAAAATTTCACCACTTCATGATCATAATAAATCTGGATAGTATTTCTGATCATAATAGTGAAAGTAGTAAACACACGGAAAATAAAATAAAACTACTACTTTCACATTCTCATTGCATTGTGTAATTTTCCGACCTAACCAAAGATAAGAAATACGCATACGAACACTGAAAGTACATACTTTTACACAAAAGCAACTAGCAATCGATTAAGGACTTTAATCTACAGGGTAGCCTAAGGTGTAAATGTGTAACGAAACAAATTTTGATGGTGTAAGAAACGAAAGGAATGCCTGTGAAGGTTTTTATAAAGGTATCTTACTCTAAAAATGAGAGTAAACAAAATGGTTTTATATGGAGGTTAACTAACCAGTGTGGTTAGTTAATAACACAATATTTGTATGAAAAAGGAATAAGCTATTTGGTTTAATCATAGAAATTTACCAATCTAAACGAGTCACTCCAATAATAAAAATAATACTCATTTTGATGGTCTCGAATAGTATACTAAGCCATGTTCTAAAGTTTACTACAGTCACCGGCACACTCATATATTTATGGAATTTTGGTTAAAATAGAGAAAACAAAATAGGCTTAATCCTCACAATATGAAAATAAAGGTTATGTGTGCGGGTTACGCAACTAGTAATCTCATCAAAAATTTGCTAAATAAATTTAAATTTTTGCTCGGTATGATCCTTCATGATAAGTATGCGAGCAACTATGTGTGTTGCAAAAGCGGGTCAGAATCCTACGTGTTGTAAAAGCGGGTCAGAATCCTAGCACGAACAACACACATAAGATACCAGATTATATTTATACCACCAATTTCATCATTTTCGTTCAGTATGTTCCTGTCTAAGTATCAAGAAAACTTTGCAATTTATCTACGAATAAACATCGGTTAGAAAAAGAAACTAAAAATGATAACTGTACAGGAAGTCGTCCATATTTAAGGATACACCGTATTGACAAGTCTGACAATAAAGTTTTAAAGTGCTGAAAAATAAAAGGATAACATCCAGGTTGATCAATACGCCGTATCCATGGGCTTGGATACGCCGTATCGACATCCTGGGAAGACAGACTCGATACAAAATTGAAATTACATTTCGGGTTGTCTCCCGGCAAGTACTTTTGTTTATAGAAAAGTCTTTAAGTTAGACTTGCTTTAGCTCTACGTTGTTCTTGTCACGAGCTCGACAACTTCTTCATCCGTAAGTTCATGATTAACCCATAACATAATATAGATAGAATTGAAAATTCCAGTACTATCCACTCTATAAATGGTCACTAAACTTACTGCTAGCATGACTCTATTAACCTACCTTTTAAAAGGAAACCAAACTAGTTATATCATAATATATCGTACCAAAAGAATAATAAGTATCATATCCAAATACATCACAATATAGACAAAATAAAGATAATAAACATGTCCATAAAAAGGTAAAACTATAGAATTTCCAAGGGTGAGGTGATCATGTATCTAGCTAGACATGGGTCTGCTGACCTGCTGAGGTGCTGGCACCCGTGGTCCTCGGTCTGACTCTACGTCGCTCAAACTGTAAATGTGAGTTGGTGGCTAAGGTGGCTAAGGTACCATCAAACCTCATAAACATCATGCCCCTCTGCTCCATGAGCTCGGTCATGCAATCAATCATCCAAGATGAATACCTAGCATGCTTAGTCGTGAGCCTCTTAATCATCTCACTCTGTTGGCAGAGCCCCTGCCTCATCTGATACACCTCCTCCTCAACTCTCTGTGATCTCTATGATATAGTCCTAGGAGCGGGAGAAGCTGCCTGAGGCATCCGCGGTGCCTGCTTGGGTGCTGGATTAGCCTAAACACCCTCTTGACCGACATCAGCATCCTGAGGAGCCTCAGGATCAACCTGAGCAGCTTCACCCGCAGCTCCAACCTGTTGCCTTTGTGGACCCACTGCAACCCAACTCACAACATCCAACACTCTCTTATAAATCCTAAGCTTGATCAGCTCTTCTATATCAATAATGGTCAACCCATGGACCTCAACAGTCAGAGTCTGAAGGGTCTGCTCTGTAATCACCCAAAAATGTCTACCAATCTATGCAATGAAGTGTCCATCTGACATCTGAGCTCATGCCTTCCTCCCCGATGCATGTCTAAACAAATACTACACAAGCAAGTAGGGGGCATTCACCACCGTCCCCTCATCCATGCTCTTAAGGAAGAAAAGGTCAGTAGTGGTCACATTCTCAGGTGTCTGCCCTCTTCTTGAGATAGTGAAGGTGATCAACTGATGGCACAGTCTCCTCAAAGGCTCTCTGATAAATGTATATGAAGGGACTGGACCCAGAAAGTCACCCCCAAAAGAAATCCTAACCCAATAATTTGCCAAATCTGCCTTAGAGGCAATCACTCTCAAACTATCCGCCTAGTAAGATCTAAAACAATCGGTCTCCATCTCCTCTATAATATGTAAACCCAAAACAGAGATAAACTGTCTCCAACTCAACTGGCGTCTAAGCCCGTCTAACTAAAACTAAAAAGTATCAGAAATATCCAAATCCAAAACACGCTCTTTGAACTTAAGCGTGCTAAAGAACTCCAAAATCACCTCCCTAACCAACAGTCTACATATCCCTAACAACTCTCTCCAAACAGTACTCGTGAACAAAACCTAACCATCATCTCCTCTATGTTACATCTGCAACCTCTCAGTAATATCCTGATCTAAATCCTCAGTCAACCCACCAATATCCAAAGTCTGAACCCAATGCACCTTCCTATAGTAATGCTTCTCTAACCTGGTCTCAATATCAAGCTGCTCCTCCTTGATATAACTCTGAGTATCAAACCTAAGCCACTCTTGTCTCTCGTTCCTCGAAAGTAATGCCATATCTACAAAATAATTAAATGTAATTAGCTGACATGATATCTGAAAACAATCTGTCTGGTCTGAGGGTCGATACAACGTATTTAGGAATACCAATACGCCGTATAGGATGTTTTAATATCAGGCTTAACTCAATACGGAGTATTGAGAAAGTAATCTTTATACGCCGTATTGAAATCTTAAATACGGCGTATTAAGGATACGCAATATTGTATTAGAAAACATACGCCGTATAGCTATTTTAAGTCCATATCGTATCCAAAACAACTAAATACAGGGTATCGAGAGAGTAAGGGCCAATACGATGTTTTGGAGATCCTGAATACGACGTATTATGAATACGCTCATCATTGTCTATGTTCTTAGTCTGTCTTCCTTGCTTCTTTACAAAAAACGGATCTCAAACTTTTTATGAATAGGATAAGAAATGGCTCCACCGTTATGGAAAAAAAGTTACGTTTTGGTGGAACGAATAGAGAATTAATGTTGGTTATACCTAATTTAAGTCTGATTTAACATGCATTTGGGGTTTTAGTTATGAAAATTTTATTAAGTAAAGTTTTTTTATTGTTGTTAATTTCGAGATTATTCACCAAGCAAGTTTTCAATTCAAATCCATCATGGTGGATGTTTTAGGAAGTTTTCGAGTCGTGAGTATCAATGAGGTAAAACAGATTTGTAAATTAGGTAGAGTAACTAGAGAGTAATGAATCTTAAGTGAGCACACTTTTTTCCCTATAGTAAGTTCCCACTATTTTACATTTTCTTGTAAATTAAGAGTAGTATTAACTTAGTTCAAACCCCCTCTCTCTTTTAAGCATATTGATTTACTTGCTTTCTATAAAACATAAAAATATAATAAGAATTATTCCTCGATTTTTAGACTTATGCGACATACATTTTGAACCTACCTCACCATTCTCTTAGAGAACGATCAACTCCCGGTCTTGTCTATGCTACACTACAACTATTAAGTACTTTACCTAAGAGGTTTGTAAAACTTCGGTGTTTAAACCAGTCGCATCAGAAGGATGGGAAAGGGATAATTTGTTAAGGACTAGTTTAGGAAAGTAGACTACACATGTATCCATCACACCTTATGCACGTGCCTTTCTTAGTCAGACAAACTAATGACTGTTAGATAAAAAGGACCTGGCGCACAATAAAGTAAGAGTTTCGGGACTAAAACCAAGTGAACAGTGAAAAGAACCTCAAATATGCAAATCGATAAAAGTCTTCATAGAACAACGGTGTAATTTAGTCTTGGAAAAATCCAAATGATAAGGGATTAGGTGGGGAAATTAAAAAGTGAAAAACGTCCTATCAAAAGAGGTCTACCTATTATCAGCCTGTCGAGTATAAAACATGTACTTCATATGTTAATCAAAGATTTGGTAACACAAGTCACAAGATGGTTCCTGGTTATAACTCTATGAAAGCGAGTGGCTGCTTTTGAATTAAGTTATCATTTCTTGAAACCTAAATTGTTATCGCCCAGATTCATCAGAAATTACGAGACGGCTCTCAATCTCTCATATATACACCAACAAGTCGAGCCTGAAAATGATGAAACGATATAGCGATCAATTGAAAATTTTATGTTTTACGAACTAAAACTGAAAAAGAAATTAAAGTGACGTACTGATTAAACAATACTTTCCTAACAATATTTTCTGACTTTGTCTTTGTTTACAGTTTTGGGCCACATTGATATATTATCAAGTTGCAGTTGAATTAAATTTCCATACTGCATGTGGACGACATACCCCATTCCCATCACATCTTTAATACAATAAGTTATTAAGAATTTAGGTATATGTAATTGTTGAAAACGATCATACATACATGCATTTTGATAACCCCGTGTTCTTACTAGGGGTAGCCTAACTGCTGGGTCGTTTCATGGATTTTGATGACCCCGTGCCATCTCACAAAGAGAAGCCCTTAAATAAACACAAATATACATGTATTAGCAATGCATGAACTAATTAAACTCAAACCTCATATTGTATGTGTATATATAATAGAAGTGCATAAAATTTTGTGGCTTTCGTTAAACGATGATCCTGTACAATGACACCTCTTACACACCCTTAAAGACGGCCGACCTAACTTGTATATTTTTGTATATGTCATGGTCAAGGAAAAAGATTAAAATAAACGTGGGAAATGTGAGACCATCATGAGTTAAATGCCAACTTGCATCATGTACATTTAACAAGACTATAAAACGGACGTGGTCACTTAACTACCGTAGAAAATTTTCTGTCGAAACTTGATGGGTCCTTCATGTAGTAGGTGGCTTTTGTGGTTGTGACAAAGTAAATTGGAATAAAACTCAACATCTAGCACCATTTTAATGATTAATTTGATTCATGCGATGAAACAAATGCAACACTTTTTTTTAAAGAATTCTTTAGACAATAACTTTACAAAACATATACTAATTCATCATGGTGAAACAAATGAATTTTAACATATGTAAAAGTGAAGGCATAAATTAGGCATTGGGAGGCCTAAAAAATATGATTAATTATGTGTTTAATAGACGCGACAGTAAATTATTTGTTTGTGAAAAAACGAGACCCCATGCTGTTTCTACCAGGATGT
Source organism: Tanacetum coccineum (assembly GCA_026074375.1). Lineage (NCBI taxonomy): Eukaryota > Viridiplantae > Streptophyta > Magnoliopsida > Asterales > Asteraceae > Tanacetum > Tanacetum coccineum. The sequence goes on along the minus strand of BQNB010008338.1, from coordinate 60,689 downwards.
TAACACATAGACACATAGTTTTAAGCATATAATTAAGCACACAAGTTAAGCATCTCAACCAATGCTTCATCTTTAAGTGAGTACATTTTAATTGACTTTTATTCACACGCATAACTGCATAAGTTTGGAGATTCTTTTTATAGTCAGTGGAATAGAATGTGTTACCTTAATTTCTTCTAGTATTTACAGGTATTATTTATCGAATTCAACTTGGTTTTATTTATCGAAGCCATCAAAACCGGGAACAGTTGGCCTCGTTTGGTGCCTATTTTATTTTGAAAACTATGCATGTGCATGAATTAACTTGGACATACTTTTGCCACGTGAAAAAAAAAGGAAATTATAGTGTTTTGACAGGGGAAGTGATTTGTGCATCATTTTTTTTATTCATACATCACTAAATGACATCGGTAATGCACACAGTACAACACCGGTATGCATGATTATTGGTGTATGGATGAAAAAAAATGGTGCACAAATCACTTCCCGTTTATTAGACGAGTCATTGGCCCAACTCGGCCCGTAAGCTTGGGGTCCATTAGGGTTTAGGTTTATGTTAGCTTATTCTCAAAGCTATGTTTTATTATAAATAAACATGCTTTTTATGTAATTGGCAAATCATTCAATCAATAATATATTTGATTGAATAATATTGATTGAATGATTTGCCAATTACATAAGAAGCATGTCTATTTATAATAAAACATAACTTTGAGAATAAGGTAATATAAAACTAAACCTTAATGGACCCTAAACCCACAAATCGGATTGGGCCAATGACTCGTTTAACACTCCCCCGCAGTTTGAACGAGGCTCTTCTGACCGGACAAACTAGATAGAATGTTAAAATCGCCTTATTCTTTTATTCTTCTTTCTTTCTTCTCTTCTTCGTTGATCGTTTGCACAGAGATGGACTTGTATTTGAAAACATAATTGTCTACTGCTTCGCGGGTTCCTCCATTTTTTATGACGTTTATTTTTTTTACGTCACGGCTTATTTTGCCTTTAGGAGGGAGCGGCAATTTGGTGGTCAACTTTGTTGTCAACGACAATGATCTTCGACAACGAAAACAATTAGATGAGAAAGAAAAAAAATATATGGCTGATTGAAGGCGGCTCAACATATTTTGTGTGTTTTGACGGCCAGGGTTTAAGGTTTATGAATGGAATACGAAAATGAAATCCTAAATAAACAAAAACAATAAAAAAAACGGGATACCTCCGGATCACCGGCAAGTAGCCGATGACGGGAGGATAGCAAATTTTTTGGGTGGATCTTACCTAAAGCTGTGATAGCATGTAAAATAGCAAATAGAGATATATTATTGATTGAATGATTTGCCAGTTACATAAGAAGCATGTCTATTTATAATTTACATCAAAATCCGCATTATGGAAGATATACGGCATAATTATGGATTACGCCGTAATATTATATGCTTAGAAGACTTTACGGCGTAACGTCCCACAGGTGTTACGCCGTAATCATTTATTAATTACGAAGATTTGGTGCTGACGAAGCATTACAACGTAACGTCCCGCAGGAGTTACGCCGTAAAATATTATTATGGAAAATATATTTATGCTGACTCAAGGTTACGACGCAGCGTAATAATATAATTACGCCGTAACATAACTTTACACTACATGAAGGAAAGCCACGTCAGAAGGTTTACGGCGTAATGTGGTCGATGCCGTTACACCGTAATAAAGTTGCGCAAAAGTTATGTAACTTCACAAATTAATTATAAGCTACATGGAAGACAAGGGACTAAGATTGCCAAGATCACAAACTTGTTAATCATTATAAATAGTGTTCGATGGAACACATTATGTACCAATTCCATTGGAGTGGTTTTTGCCAACAAAGGAGAAAAAGAAGAAAAGGCTACGCAGTAGCTTGGTTGCCTTGGCGTTCGACTAGGGGATCGAGAGAATTAATTTAGCACAGTTTGTAATCGTACTTCAATTTATTTTGGTTAGATATAATCGTTCATATTATTTTGATTGAGCAGATCATGCGGTTTAATTTATTGTTGCTATGTTATTAATTATGCTCTATTATTTGTTCATGACAAGTAATTATTTAATTATCTTTTTAATTATTAAGTTATGATCTTGTTGTTTTATCACTATCTTTATTATTTTATGTAGTGCATTTAAGTGATCATTGTGCCCTGAGTAGGTATTGATTTGAGGTTGAGTGTTGTCAATGATCTATATGATCTCAAATACTTTGGCACGCACGATTGACTGCAAGTTGACCAATACATGTAGTCGTTCGTCCTAGATCAATTAGGCGATCCTTTACCATTAATAATCGGTTTGGTGTGCAAGCTAATTTGGAGACCACCTATTTAGGATTGATCGTATCTCATAAAATAAGTGGCTATAAGGTTGCGACAAGACATTGCACTGGAGATCATAGTAATTAATTGCGTTCTTCCTTTCTAGTTGTCCACCACTATATCAGTTCCCTTTTCGACAGCAAGGCTTACCACCCAAGCATCTTGCAATAATTCTACTAAAACTCAACCATGCTTTCTTTACTGCTTTCTAGGTAAAATAATAAACCAGTTAGACAATTAGGGACACGAACCGTTCTTTGGGTCGACACCCGTACTTACCAATCACTACACTATACACGATATGGTACACTGCTCTTTAATGCATAGGAATAGTCGAGGTAGTTAGGGTTTTATAAATGTAAAACATGACGTTGTTTCTGTTAAAAGGAAATTGTTCATCAAGTTTTTGGCGCCGTTGCCGGGGAACGATTTTTGTAGTTATTGATTGTTTGATTGATATATGTGTTTTGTCTGTGTGTTTGTGAATGCTTGTCCTTTTGTTCTTCTCTTATTTCTGATTGTTTGCATGCTTGATTAAGTGTTGTTACGGCGTAATGCTTTGGATTACGGCGTAACTTGTTCTGTTACGGCGTAACCAGTTCAATTGGTTACGGCGTAACTACTTTACGAAATAAATAAATAAATCGTCTTAGACTTGGTTATGGCATAACTTGATAGTGCTTGTTGCAACATATATGGTTAGCAGGTTTGGGACACCAAAAATAGTTTGGGCATTGCTTGAACCTTTAAAATATTTTCTAATGCCAGATGTGTCTTAATGTTGAGCCTGTCAACCTTGATGATGCATGTAGTATTATTCATGAGTCAAGTAGTTGCCAATATTATATGCTCCTCTTCTATTGCTTAGTTTTATTACACATTTAATACACATGTTTGTTAGTGTGCATGTTGAGCAATTCTTTACAGGTTGAGGAGACATGTAGGTTGGACATATGTGGAGATGTCCATGTTGCCTGTGTTGGAGGCTTGAGTCTAACTTAAAGACTCAGTAAAAAAGAAAAGTGCTTCTCGGGAGACAACCCGACTTATCCTCTTAGTTTAGTATGTAGTTGGTTTTGTATTTCTTACTTGGTTTTGTAGGACCTTATGGCAAAGGGATGGAATTCGAGGTCTCTTCGACTCGTTTTTTTTGTGGTAATGTGGTTGTTGAAATGCAGCAAGTTACGCCGTAACACTTATAGTTACGGCGTAATGAATTATGTTGTGGCGTAATTTGTGCAATGATTACGTCGTAACTGATTCTTGTAATCTTTAAAAATTTTACCACATAATTACGGCATAACTAACTCTGATGGTTACGCCGTAATCTCTTCCTACAAATCATTAAAATGTTTGAAACATACAAAACCGTGTATATTGGTAATTGAACTTTATGGGTATGTTCTCTGGAAACCCTCACGAGACTTCACTCGTCCACTTGGACCACCAAGTGGTTTAAAAGACTTGTTGCATACGCTAAATGCAACCGTGATTCCTACGAAAGTGAGTTAGGTTTTGTATAGTTTTGTATATTCTGTGCTATGATGCTTTCTATCTAGGTTTATGCTTTTTATATTAGTCTTTCCTGCAGCTATACAGGTAATGCACAAGATGAGGTGCTAGGATGTTAATCAAGCTGCAAGGGAGCATCCCAACCGGTTTAGTCGGACGTTAAAGGATGAAAAATTTGCCTGTGATAATGGATGTTGCTCAAGGAAGCAGACTTGAAGCATTGCTTAGAGCATGGTGTCTCTTTATATCACCGAGCAAATCTAGGGGAGTAATCCGTTCTATTTTTAACCCTTCCTATTTCAATTTTATATACTTAAGTTTGACTCAAGTGGAGGAAAGAGATTAGAAATAAACACCCATTTGATTATACTTGCCTTTATTTTTTTAGTTTATTTTAAAAATGTTTCATTAATAAAATTTTGACATGTTTTTTATTACTTAACTAGTTAAGACTATACTGAGCACACCTACCTTATAATTCAATTGTGTGAGGATAAGCCTTTTTGTTTCCTCCTTATACATAAATTCAATAAAAATGAGTGTGCCGATGGCGGTAGTAGACTTTAGAACTTGGCCAAGTATATCTTTTCGAGACCACCATAATGAGCATTGCACCTAGTGTAATCGGTGTAGCTGTAATAAAAGGCAAATTTTAAGATTATCCCCAAATAGCCCATATAGGTTTTGTGTATATTGACTTTTCACACTGATTAGTCAATCTCCCAGTAAAACCCTTTGTTGCACTTACCTTTAGCGCAAGATACCCCTAGTACAACCTATTGAGCCTTTTCTTTCATTTTGTAACCTAATATATGTTGTTTCGTTACACCTATCGCCTTAGCCTACCCTGTAGTTTCTTAGTCCATGATCGGGGAGTTGCTGGTTAATTTTGGGTTTCACCGGTGGAAGTTGCGGGTTAGAATAAAGGGTAATTGAAGAAAAGACATGGTTTGAAGATAGTTGATCTCAAGTTGAGGATGCTCATGTATATATGTGTTCGTATTGTGATTGTATCTTTGTCTTGCATAAAAAAGGATAAAAAGGATGCAATCAAGTGTAGTTTGTTACAGTTGATCATCATTATAAATCAGCTCTTATGTCGTATTGTAGCAGTATTTCCGCCTTGTCCAGCTGGCGATGATCCCGTCTTTATAAACGGGTAGTTCTTATAAACCCGTGGCATTTCTATCTCTCATTTCTATTATAAGTCTATATGTCCAATGAGGGCATTGTAAACTCAGTTGGGGGTGGGGGGGGGGGGGGAAGGGATGAGAGAGATAAAAATAAGGTATTTGGTAAAATTATGTGCTAATTTGGCCTAAAATTTAATTTTTTTTTTGCACATAATTTTTGTTCATTGATGATGTAATGCGATTTTCTTGCCTAAGTTATGGAGATTATAAGGCAATACATTATATTTCATACGCATTAACTCGTGTATTATGAAGACCCCTTGACTTTTGACCCTCGTTTTTACCTTATGGGATTTGCGACCAATGATGGAGAGATTATGGGCTTAGGAAACTATTTGTTTTGTGTTTTTATTTAACAATTAATTTATTCTCCTTTCCTAATTCACTACCTTAGGTTTTACTCGATGAGATGTTGATCGAGTCATGCATGTCTATTCTATCGTTACGGCCATATATGTGTGATTCAGCCACCTTGTTGGTTTATTACTTTTGGTGAAAGTTATAAGATCCAAACCATATATCATTCTTCGTCCTAACCCTTGGTTAAACACGAATGAGGATGAGATCGAATCATGCATGTCTATTCCGTCGTTGCGGCCATGTATGCGTGATTCAACCACCTTGTTGGTGTGGTACTTTTGATGAAAGATTGCTTGAATGATCAAAACCCTTTAAGCCTTTACAAAGAAAACCTAGTTTACCTTTTTAATCAGTTGCATCTAGACTCTAGTGGTGGAGATTAGTATCTTTGCCAAGCTTATGATAGAATACTCGCCATGACTAAGTAGTTGAGTGATCACCAAAAATGGAACACATAGATTAGTGAGAGTATGAGTGTGATTCGTTTTTCCTTTCGTGAGGTACTCGGTTTGGAATTTTCTAGCATAGGTAATTTTTAAATTCATATCTTTCTGGATAACTAGGGAGATATCTTTTTGAGAATTATTTAAACGGTTCTACTTGAGGGCAAATAGAGTCAAGTGGGGAGATATTTGATAACATCAAATATTTAATACTTTTTCATGTCAAATTCCCACGTTTATTGCCTTGCTTTATATCAATTTTATATGAATTCGGTATTTGTTTCATTTATTTTATGAAAAGCAATGAAACGGAAAAGATGCGGAATAACGACTTTTTACATAAAAATCCGCATTATGGAAGAATTAAAACATAATTATGGATTACACCGTAATATTATATGCTTAGAATACTTTACGGCTTAACGTCCCACAGGAGTTACGCCGTAATCATTTATTAATTACGAAGATTTGGTGATGACGGGGCATTACGGCGTAACGTCCCGCAGGAGTTACGCCGTAAAATATTATTATGGAAAATATATTTATGCCGACTCAGGGTTACGGCTCAACGTAATAATATAATTACGCTGTAACATATTTTTACACTACATGAAGAAAAGTCACGTCAGAAGGTTTACGACGTAATGTGGTCGATGCCGTTACGCCGTAATAAAGTTGCGCAAAGGTTATGTAACTTCACAAATTAATTATAAACTACATGGAAGACAAGGGATTAAGATTGCCAAGATCACAAACTTGCTAATCATTATAAATAGTGTTCGATGGAACACATTCTATATCAATTCAGTGGTTTTTGCCGACAAAGGAGAAAAGAAGAAAAGGCTACGCAGTAGCTTGGTATAGGGCAAGTCTTTCGGGGTTTGCCATGACGTTCGACTAAGAGATTGAGAGCATTAATTTAGTACAGTTTGTAATCGTACTTCAATTTATTTTGATTGAGCAGATCATGCGGTTTAATTTATTGTTGCCATGTTATTAATTGTGCCATATTATTTGTTCTTGGCAATTAATTATTTAATTATCTTTTTGATTATTAAGTTATGACCTCGTTGTTTTATCGCTATCTTTATTATTTTATGTAATGCATTTAAGTGATCATTGTGCCCTGAGTAGGTATTGATTTGAGGTTGAGTGTGGTCAAGGATCTATATGATCTCAAAAACTTTGGCACGCACGATTGACTGCAAGTTGACCAATACCTGTAGTCGTTCGTCCTAGATTAATTAGGCGATCCCTTAACATTAATACCCGGTTTTGTGTGCAAGCTAATTAGAAGACCACCTATTTAGGATTAAGCGTATCTCATAAAATAAGTGTCTATAAGATTGCGACAAGACATTGCACTGGTGATCATAGTAATTAATTGCGTTCTTCCTTTTTAGTTGTCCACCACTATATCAGTTCCCTTTTCGACAGCAAGGCTTACCACCCTAGCATCATACAATAATTCTACTAAAACTCAACCATGCTTTCTTTACTACTTTCTAGGTAAAATAATAAACCAGTTAGACAATTAGGGACACAAACCGTTCTTTGGTTCGAAACCCGTACTTACCAATCACTACACTATATACTATAGGATACACTGCTCTTTAGTGCATAGGAATAGTCGAGGTAGTTAGGGTTTTATAAATGTAAAACCTGACGTTGTTTTTGTAAAAAGGAAGTTACGCATCAACCACCACCAAAGGAAGGTGGGAGAAAAAAAATAGAATACACCTTAGCTCCAAGAAGGAGCATGAAACATCCAAATAAGAAGAAAAGAGATACACCCCCCTTGAGGAAGAAGACTACGTAGCCAATGCTAAATCAAAACAGTTGTTCGGCGACGAGATCCAAGACGACCAATCAACACCCATATTTGAACACCTGTTTGATATCCACAATAACGCCGTTCTCTGAACGTAGGGGAACATATCCATAGCAATTATCGAGGCCTTGGAAGCCGATGGTGCATAAAACACATTATTTCTCTATTTCCAGATCGACTACATAATGAACCATAAGACACCACGAAAGGCTTTAGCTACAAAATAATTCTTTATAGAAGATATTGACCCTTTAATGATTTCAGAAAGGGTAAGAGACGAGAGACATATACCCCCACTAACTTCCAACCTTCGTCCAAATTCGATTGACAAATGGGAAATTGACAAAACAATGATCAAGAGTTTTAGGCTCCACATTACAGAAACAACAGTTAGAAGAGCTAACCGGAACACCACGAGAAGCAAGGTTGATAACTGTAGGTAATCGGTTAAGAGAAGCCCTCCACACATATATACTCACCTTTTTGGGGACCTAATTATTCCACCGTAAATTGATACCACAAGATAAAGGGTTGTTAAGGCTATTTTAGATCAATGCTAATAAGGCCCGGACTGAAGATTTTCTAGAATTATGAAGACCCCACTGCCAACGATCAGGAACGTATGGCTGTAATTCATTAATCGTATGGCTGTAATTCTAATTCGTTTTTGTTGATTATTTCTTGTTTGTAATTAACCCCGTCGTTAATTACTCACTAGATTAATTCCTCAAACGATTTTAGGGTTGGTTCTTTCATTTATTTTTAGGATTATGCTATTTTAGGGTTTCTTTAATCGTGTTGTTAATTGTATCTATCCCATCCTTAATCATTTTGGTTAGGGTTTGATCATGTCGGTTAATTAAGTGGTTAGGGTTTTGTTTAAATCCGATCAGATCTTTACGTCGTGATTGCATGGTTTAATATAAAAAAGGGATTTTTGACAGCAAAAGGGACAAGGATTGGTAATTTTGTGAAGGAGAAGGGTCTGTCCATGGATGATGGTCCTGATGTGGGTCATGGTGGTGAGGCTTCTGGTTTCGTCACATCTAACGTAGATAATTCACTTCGTCCCGTAGGTAATGCTCCCTATTCGATATCTTTTGCTACAAAAGTAAAGGGAAATACGAGCAAGAAAACTGTTAACTTTTGACCTTAGTTTACGTCGGCTGGTAATGGTGTGGATGTTCATGTCCCAAATGAATCGGTTAGTGTTATTAATGAACGGCTTAACAATAATGTTTACGGGTTCTTTTTGTGTAAACGTGTGACCTATCCGGTTGTTGAGAACCATGTTAAGAATACATAGGGGAAATTTGGCCCTTTTAAGTCAATGATGATTAAATAGATGCATTTCTTCAATTTTGGTTTTAAAGAAGGGATGGAAGCTATGTTAGAGAGTGGCCCATGGTTAATTCACAATGTGCCATTGATTCTTAAATAATGGACTGCAGATGCGAATATTATAAAGGAGGATGTTTGTAATATTCGTGTTTGGGTAAAGTTCCATGATGTTCTCATTACTGCTTTTACAGAAGATGGGTTGAGTGCTATTGCAACCAAACTTGGTAGCCTGTTGATGTTAGATTCTTACACGGCTGTTATGTGCACTGATTCTTGGGGTAGGGCTAGTTATGCTAGAGCTATGATTGAGCTTAAAGCTGATGTTGATTTGAGATACACCATTGTAGTTGATGTTTCTAAATTCAGTGGTGAGGGGTTTACTACGAGCACTATTCATGTTGAGTACGAGTGGGCACCTCCTAGATGTTCAGAATGCAAGGTCTTTGGACACGTCATAGATGATTGTCCTAAGAAAATCGTCTCGGGTATATCGAAGAATTCAAAGTTGCCGCGTCAACATGCTCGTGGGAATTCCAAGTTACCGCCTGGTTTCTACCAAAAAATCGGCAAAGGCTAATGTGAATCCAAATGTACAAACGACTAATAAGGCTACGACAACACTTTTTACTATAACAGTACCTGATAACACACTCGATACCTAGTGCTCTTAGTTGCCTAACACATTGATATTCGCACAAAAAAATGTTCGCATTTTAGAAGTGACAATAGAATTGATCATATCGGATAGAGTTGCAAAATAGTCATGAGATATTATAGTTAGACCTCGTACATCCGGAAGAAAAATAAACTCACCTTCTTAGATGACCTATTGTTTACTTGAGTATGTATGTTTAGCATTTCATAGACAAGTTCTAATGACCAATATAAGAAAAAAAGATTGATAATTACATCATTATACACTTTTTATCTTAGTTTTATGTTTTTGGATGGTGAGCATGCATGGTTTCAACTTTCGGTGATAGATAGACATGTAAATCCCTCACCACATACACACAATAAGCCCTATCATTCTCATTGAAATAAATGGGGGTTAGATAATTGATCGTTTTCATTTGCTGGTATTCTGTCTATATCTATAACTAATCTTATCTTAAGTTCGTCAACCATGAAAGATTTCACAACCATTGTGCACGCACTTCTGTTTCATAATAAATGCAAATATCCCGTAAGCAGTGACGGAACTATATAGGATGTATTTCACACGGGACATTAATAAAATTATATTTCATAGTGTTAAATAATCGCATTCGGTCTAAAAAATATCCTCTTTGAGAAAGATGTCTAATAAGATAATGTATGTACAATCATATTTAGCCATTTTTAGCATGATTTGATCTTCAATTCTAAAGAGAATATGATACGATCTCCTCGTACCAACGATAACACCACTTTAAGTGGGTGCGAACTCCTTAAGCAATTAGAGAAGAAGACATAATTTTTCTTGACAAATCTTCTGATTGCATTGATAGGATGAGTTTAAATACTCATAAAGAGATAATCCTAAACAAACATGAAGTACTTATCCTAAACAAACATGAAGTACTTATCCTAAACACGTTTCCTAAACATTTATCCTAAACAAAAGATAGTTGTGATGTTTATCCTAACCCATCACGAAGTCTTGCTGCCAACTAGGTGCGTTCCTTTTCCTTCTGCTGATCCGAACCGAACGCTGCACCGCAGGCGTAACATTCCCCCTTTCTTCAAAAACAACCTTGTCCCCAAGGTTATAATCTGGATAAGCATTTTGAAAATCTGACAAACATTCCCAGGTAGCTTCTTCAGGTGACCCGTTATCCCACTGTACCAAAACCTGTCGAATTGCTTTCCCATTCTGCAACACTTCACGTGAATCACAGACGGCTACGGGTTGCTCCCTAGGCCGACCATCTTGAACTTCTTCAGGTAATTCCGTCACAGCTTCATCCCCTTTTCCTAAGAAAGCTTTAAGAATGGATACGTGAAATACAGGATGTATCTTACTCGTAGCCGGAAGTGCAAGACGATAAGCCACCTTACCGATACGTTCCACCACTTCATACGGACCATAATACCTTTTAGCTAGCTTATTAGAAAGTCTCTTAGCTAATGTCAGCTGCCGATACGGTTGTAGCTTAACAAGTACCATATCACCCACCTGAAATTCGATTTCCCGACGCCTCTTATTGGCCTTCAGTTCCATACGTTCCTTGGCTGCCAACAAATTACTTTTGAGTTGTCTCAACAACTCATCTCGCTCCACTAGCAAGTCCTCTACAGCCGCCACTTTAGAAGCACCCGGCGGATAGGGAACTACTGTCAACGGCATTCTTCCATATAATGCTTGAAAAGGTGACATCTTAATACTACTGTGATAGCTAGTATTATAACAATACTCCGCCCAAGGTAACAGCCGAGCCCAATGTTGGGGTCGTGTTGACACCATGGCCCGCAAATACTGCTCTAACCCACGGTTAACAACCTCGGTTTGCCCATCCGTTTGGGGGTGATAAGCCGTACTATGGTTTAACTGCGTCCCACTCAAATGGAATAACTGTTTCCAAAACTTGCTAAAAATAGGGTCACGATCTGACACGATGGTTTTAGGTAATCCATGATGTTTAATGACGATTTCCAAAAATACGTCAGCAACCTTATGAGCATTGAACTCCGTGGGTAACGTTCCAAAATGTGCATACTTCGTGAAACGATCTACCACAACAAGAATAACCGTGAATCCTTTGGACATGGGTAAACCTGTGATAAAGTCCATAGACACATCCTCCCATACAGCCATAGGAGTAGGCAAAGGCTGCAAGTATCCACCAAGAGCTTGAGTCGAGTACTTCGTTTGCTGACAGATAAGACATTGTTTAATAAAGTCTTCCACCGACTTACGCATCCCAGTCCAATCGTAATTAAGCAGCCAAACCCCCCCTCAATTTTTTTTATTTCCACCATGCCCCGCTAGGAGTATCATGCGGAATTCCCTGTAAGATTACACAATTTCAATTTGACTCGTTCCCCAAATATAGTAAGGTCATAGAATCCACAAGCAATCTGTGCCGTCGGAAGCCCAGTGGCCCGTCGCCTCTGTCCAATTGCTGGTGTAAACTCTTCAACTCCTCAAGAGACTCGTTTTCTTTCCTTAAGTCATCAAGAAACCCAAGCACTGGTTGACTTAAAGCCATGAAAGCAACCATGACCTGCTCGTCCTCTTCAAACATCCTTGACAGAGCATCCGCGGCCTGATTGGCCACGCCCGACTTATATTCGATAGAAAAATCAAATCCCATTAACTTCCACACATATTTCTGTTGGAGCGGAGTAAGAATGACCTGTTGCATAAGCTCTTTTATGCTTTTGTGGTCCGTACGTACCATAAACCGCCGCCCCATCAAGTATTGTCGCCATTTATAAACCGCCTCCACAATAGCAAACAACTCTTTTTGGTAAGTGGCAGCCACACGCATCCGAGGTCCAAGCTTACGGCTAAAAAAACTAATAGGTCGAGCATTTTGGATCAACACGCCCTCTACCCACTCGCACGCCGACGCATCCGCTCAATAAACAACTTGTTGGTCAAAAATCGCATATCTCAACAATGGCGCTGTGGACAACCGGGTTTTTAGCGTCTCAAATGCTAAAGCCTCCTTATTCCCCCATTTAAAACCATCCTTTCGTAGGAGATTTCTTAGTGGAGCGGCCACGGTTGCATACCCCTAAATGAACCGCCGGTAATAGCCGGCTAACCCCAAAAACCCCCGTACCTGTCGTTGTGTTTTAGGTACTGGCCATTTCCCCCCCCTTCTATAACAGCGTGATCTTTTTCTGGAATCCATCTCCCCACGCCCCGGCCCGAGATGACATGTCCTAAGTACTCAAGCGTGGCGGCCCCAAACACGCACTTGGATCGCTTCACATAAAATTGATGTTCTTGTAAGCGTTTAAAGATGCATTCCAAATGTTCCAAATGTGCCTTAAGGGTGGTACTATAGATTAAGATATCATCAAAAAAAACAATTACGAATTTTAGCAAAATAGGACGAGGAACAAACCGATTCATAGTGCTTGGAACGTGGAAGGAGCAGTAGTAGCCCGTTATGGCTGACCAATTATCATTTAATGGCCTTCATGTGTTCGAAACGCCGTCTTGTAAACATCCCGCTCGTAAACACGAATTTGATGGTACCCGACACGTAAATCTAACTTAGTAAAAATAACCGCACCCCCGAGTTCATCGAACATCTCATCCGCCGTAGGAATAGGAAATTTATCTTTTACTGTAACCTCGTTTAATACCCGGTAATCCACACAAAAACGATAGCTCCCATCCTTCTTTTTAACTAACAATACCGATGAAGAAAACGGGCTCTGACTGTAGCGAATAATACCCTGGTTCAACATCTCAGTAACTAGCTTCTCCATCTCGCCTTTTTGATAGTGCGGATACCGGTAGGGTCGAACGTTGACCGGCTTGGTGTTTGGCAATAAATGAATTCGATGATCGATCACGCGACGCGGTGGTAAGGTCGTGGGTACCTAAAAGAGAGAGTCAAACCGTGCCAAGAGTTGATTCAGTTCAGGATGCTCTGACTCCGTAGTCACAGCCGTAGTTGCTGGCACATCCGCCTCTATTGGTAAGTTGTGGAACTCGTATACCCCGTAAACCTCTTCTGACTCCAATAATGCTTGCATATGTCGAAGACTGATTTTCTTCATGCGTAATGATGCGTCCCCCTGCAACGTATACGTGGTGTTAACAAGAGTAAACTCCATTGACTGTTATGCATAGTCGTGCGTAACCTTTCCCAACTTCTGTAACCACTGAATACCAAACAACACCACGTTGGCACCCTGCATAGGTAGAACGTTACATGTCTACTCTCCATAGTAACCTTGCATTTGACTTGTTCACATGAGACATACATCTCACACAACTATGTTTCCCCACTATCTACCAATTTTTTATAACCATAAAAGCCATTTGTTTTGCCTGACTGGCAAACACATCCTCTCAACTACATCGGGTCGTACAAAGTTATGGGTACTACCATTATCAATGAGAACATGAACTTTACCTGAACCAATCGTTCCCCATAGCTGGAGAGAACGAGGACTTCCGTGACCAACTAGAGAATTGAGTATGGAAATATTACCACTTTCAACTGCCTCGATGACATCCACCTCTGGTTCCTGACCCGTGTCGTCACCATCATCCGCCATCATTAGCAGAAACTTCCCGGGACACTTATGACCACGTACCTACTTGTTATCGCAATTGAAACACAACCTCTTGTTGAGTCGCTCTTGACGTTCAGCCGGGGATATCCACTTGATAGCAAGCGGCTTAGAAGTAGCAATAGTTTGAGTGGTAGTCGGTAACAATGGTGGTTTACCCGTATCAGGTGGTGTAACCGTAACGCGGGGTGTTGACTGTTTTTGAGTGATAACACTAGCAATGGTTTTAGTTGCGGGAGCCGATGTTGGCGGCTGATCTTCCAACCGTGCCTCGGTAATACGCGCCAAAGAAAACGCATCACCAAGCGTTGTAGGTTTGGCGATAAGAAGTTCACGTTGTATAGTTGGTTTAAGCCCGGATATGTAAAAGGAGATAAGCAGATTCTCCGAAATATCTGTGACCCGATTCATGAGTTTTTCAAACTCACTTTGGTATTGTGCTACTGTCCCAAGCTGTAACAGCTTAGAAAGAACCCCTTGCGGATCCTCGTACTTCGATGGGCCAAAACGGTTCCGAACACTATCCAAAAACCCATCCCAACTGGCCACTAACTTGTTGCGAGTTATCCACCGAAACCCAGCCGTGTCGTTACCATCGAGATTAAACCCTACAACTTGAGCGTTGTTCGGGTGTGTTGCTAAGAGCGAAAATATTCGTTAAAGGCGAATAAATCCCAACTCTACGGATCAGCTCACAATTAAAATTTTGGCAATTAATGCCTTATGGACGTCAGGTAGTAGCGATCTCTGATCACCCCCACCTCCATGTTGCGCCTGCACCAAATCCTTGGTTCCTGAGCTCCGCGTGTTTTGTAACGCGCATGATGTGCTTGATATAACCCCGTCCGACGCTCACCCTTGAGCAGTAACTGATCGCGTTTCGTCCTTAATGAGCAATGAAAGCACCAATTTGATACGATCTCCTCGTACCAACGATAGCACCACTTTAAGTGGGTGCGAACTCCTTAAGCAATTAGAGAAGAAGACAGAATTTTTCTTGACAAATCTTCTGATTGCATTGATAGGATGAGTTTAAATACTCATAAAGAGATAATCCTAAACAAACATGAAGTACTTATCCTAAACAAACATGAAGTACTTATCCTAAACACGTTTCCTAAACATTTATCCTAAACAAAAGATAGTTGTGATGTTTATCCTAACCCATCACGAAGTCTTGCTGCCAACTAGGTGCGTTCCTTTTCCTTCTGCTGATCCGAACCGAACGTTGCACCGCAGGCATAACAGAATATTTGATAGTATTGTTTGTAATCTTTTATGCATTTTAGAAGAAATAGCATTCAAAAGAAAGTAGTATTTACCCTTCAAAATCCATATGAGTTTTATGCGGAGGCCCTCTAGGACGACTCCCTCTTTAGGGAGCTGTGAGGCTACCAATCTCCTACTTGTTCGTCTAACACTCCTCCTGCAGATTGAATGGGGTCTTTGATATGGACAAATCGGATGAATGTTGCAGCAGGTTATTTTTTTGTTCGTTTGCACGAAGATTAACTTGTGTTTGGCGACATAATTGTATATTGCTTTAGGGTTTCCTCCATTTTTATGAGGTTTGTTATTTTTTACGTCATGGCTTGCTTTGCCTTTAGGAGGAGCGACAATTTGGTGGGCAATTTTTGTTGTCAACGACAATGATCTTCGGCAACGAAAACAATTAGCTAAAGAAGAAAAAAATAGGGTTGATCGAAGGCAACTCAACATTTTTTTATTTTGACTGACAGGGTTTAAGATTTATGCATTGAATACGAAAAATAAAATCCTATTTAACAAAAAAAATGAACCGAAATGATGGGGATCCCTCTGGATCACGGGCAAGTAGCCGATGATCGGAGGATAGCAAAGTTGGTGGATCTTACCTAAAGCTCGGATACCATGTAAAATAATAAAAAGAGTATTATTATTGAATGTCTTACATATGGAAGATAGCATGCGTATTTATAATAATATACAGCTTTGAGAATAAGCAACATAAGCTAAACCTTAAATCTAATGGACCTCAAGCCCACAATGACTTATGCCAATAATATGTTCGTCTAACAGTATTAGGTGATAGGTTGGTTGGCTTAAGCCTGACTTATGGGTTTGGGTTCATTAAGGTTTAGGGTTTCTCAATGTCTTGTAGTCTATAAATAATGGCTAAATAGTATATCATGACCTATGAAAAATTCTATCATTCAACATGGTATCAAAGCGGGCCTAATCCTCAGACCTAGATGATTAAGTTAAACTGCCATCTTTATGCTACCTGTCAAATCCTAACCACCACCCTTATATAAAAATAAAAGGAAAAGAAAAGAGAAAAAAAGCCTTTATCACTATGTATTGGATATAGATCCTCTCATGTTCACTTTGAACATGTGAGGGTAATGTTAATGTTATGTGAGTGAAACAATTGTATTGTTTAATAAAGTTAAGGCCCACAATATATAATACATATATTTTTGCACTCACATAACACTAACATTACCCTCTTATGTTTAAAGTGAACATGAGAGAATCTCTATCCCTATGTATTTGTCGCCGCTTGATTTACTTTTTCTTTTTATTGTTGCCGATTGCTGTTTTTTATCATCTTGCCACCACAACAATGCGAACTCATGCAAAGATTAAACAGTTCGATTTGTGCTGCTATCCAAAAAAATAAATAATATATTCTTTGTTTTTACTTATGTTTATTTGCTTTTTATGTTGCTTCACGATGAAGATTAAAATTCGCTTGCTGTTGGAGGTCGTTATTAAAATTAATTATTTGCTTTGCTATCGCTTTATTTTGCTGATTATTTTGTTTTTACTTTTGTTGTTGTTTGAAGAATTGCTTCTGCTTGCTGTCACATTTCTTCATCAACAAAATATTTATAGCATTAATTTTTATGTTTTATTCCAGTTTGAGTTTTCGTGATTTCATCGCTCGGACTGCGTGCTAGTATTAGATGATAGGTTGGTTGGCCTAAGCTCGACTTGTGTGATGACGTATAGTCCAACCTCGGGTCATGCACCCGACCCACGAATAGTACTTATACCCAGGCCCATGATGAATGGGCCATAGCGACATCAATACGGGCTTCCAAGGCCCAAATGGTACTGCCCATGGGGATGCCCATGACATATGGGCTATCGCGACGAGGATTTAGGCCCATGAGGCCCAACTAGCGCACACGTGCGCAGCTATCTAGAACACCCGTTACGAACGAGTCATAATCATGAGGTGGGCCCGCTAGTTACTAAATAAACGGTGAGACCTCTCGGATACTAACCTAATTAATGGGACAAAGCCCATTAGGGTTTGGTGAGTATATAAAGAGCACCTCGGCTCTCATCTAAGGTACGCCCTCATAACCCTAACTTTCTACCAAAACCTAAACCGATTACTCACTCTCACGCCGGAGGATAATCGTGGGAGACAATCCCACGGTAAGCCTAACGGTGCTTTGTTTTCTTAGTGCGCAGGTCTCATACATCAAGACTTAATTGATACAGGAACCGGAGCCTAACAGATCCGTATTACACCTAATACGGACCTAATCAGGGATCGTCCAACTTTTGTATCAACAGATTGGCGCCATCCGTGGGACCCAACACTAAGAACACTGCCAAAATCTAGAATGACAAAGCAAGGAAACTTTACCCAGCGGACTCCGCAGGCGAAGAAGCAGAGCGACCAAGCCTCTAGACAGATCTCTAAGCAGGCCTCGGGAAGCGCCAATGCGCCACATGATCTGGTCTTCACAGCGATGGGACCGCCCCTGGGGACAACCCAGCCAACCGCCACAATCACAAGCGCGGAAGGTCTACAGCGTGCTACTTTCACCACCCCTCCCCAAACAGTGCCAGGGACGAATACCACCGAGCCGCCACCCCCACCCCTTCGAAACAAGGGTCCCGAGTTAGGGGCTGACAACCTCACACTGGAAGGGGTCGCGACTGAACTGGCGCCGAGTGATTTCGTATCTCAAAACTACGAGACTTTGGTCGCCCTCATGCAAGAGGAAACAAAAAAGAGATCAAGCCAGAGCCTACAGGCCCGACTTAACTTCGGTCCGGAGGACGAAGTATCTCCACCGCGCCACCAAAAGGAAAGGCGCGGAAAGGATAACCGTCGACCTCCAGTATTCGGTAGAATCGGAAAGAAAGTTTCGGGTACTCAAACGGCTAACTTGCAGAACTTGGACACTCATGAAAACAATGACTGGCGCATCAGCGTCCGTGATAGGCTGGGCAGTCGCGATGTCCACAGCAGGCTTGGACAAAGGCGCTCCCCGAGTGAAAGTCCTCCAAGTTCGGACTCCGAGGACAGTCGGCGCAAGCGCCGCAGAAGAGTAAGCTCGTCCTCAGAAGACTCCTCGGACAACGAGGACGCAGAAACGGGACACTGGAAATCCAAGAACAAATATCGTGGAGATGAAGACGAAGATATGTCCCGTCCATGGCGTCGTCAAAAGGTCGACGCATTTACGCGGCGCATTAGCGATTTCTCGGAGGATAAGAAAAGGCGCATGCCTGCTAACGTAAAAACTTATGATGGGACAGGTGATCCTGACGACCATCTAAAAATCTTCGAATCGGCGGCCACTATTGAAAACTGGCCACAACCCGTGTGGTGCCACATGTTCAATTCCACGTTAGTAGGAAACGCGCGGAACTGGTTCAGCAAACTACCATGCAGAAGCATTGATGGGTTTGAAGAGTTGCGAAGGGCATTCCGCTTAAATTTTACTCAAAGGAAGAAGTGTGCCAAGAACCCTGTCGAGCTTGCCAGGGTGAAACAGCGCCAAGGGGAGTCCACAAGCGCCTACGTAGAGCGCTATAAGGACGAATGCATACACGTCAAGGCGTGCCCCGAAATTCTCAAGATCTTAGGGTTTATGAATGGAATAAATAACCCAGAACTTATCAAAAGGTTGAATGATAGGGTTCCCCAAACCTTTGATGAGTTGATGAAACGCACAAGGTCCTTCATTCAAGGAGAAGCCGCCGCCGCGGACAGCAGAAAAGGCTACTCAAACAACAGGTCACAGGAACAGTCCAGGAGACAATCCAATGACCAGAGTAGCAGTCGCAACAACAGCTACCGCGGTCAGAGGGGCGGGCGGGGGAACGACAAGTACACCCCACTGACAATGACCCCAAAGGAGATACTCGCAACAGAAGGTGCAAGCTTCCCGAAACCACCACCAATGCGCACTCCAGAGGAGCAACGCGTGGGGAACGGATACTGCGAGTATCATAGGCAGAAGGGCCATACTACCAATGAGTGCGTCCAACTGCGCCAGCTAATTGACAAATTGGTCAAGGAAGGCAGATTGGATCACCTGGTGAAGAACATCAAGGAAGGGAAAGATAAACAAAGGAGCGGAGGCAAGAAAGACGCACCTAGAGACAAGGCTGACACCATCTATATGGTGCAGTCATGGCAGCGAAAAACTAAGCAAAAAGTCAGTCAAAAATTTTCGCATGGAAGTGGCATCTCTTTTCCCACTTTAACTGCGGACAACGCAGTGGTGGAGCCACTTACCATCGAGATAAATGCAGCGGGTCACGACATCCACCGCATGTACATTGATGGGGGAGCATCTGCAGACATACTGTACGAACATTGCTTCCAAAGACTGCGCCCTGAAGTAAAAAGTCAGTTAAACCCGGCCACGACGTCGTTGACTGGCTTCACGGGAGAAAAGATATGGCCCATGGGGCAACTACGATTACCGGTTATGGTTGGCAATAAGGAGCACTCCACAACAGCCTGGATGAATTTTATGGTGATCAGATCACCATCGCCATACAATGGCATTATTGGAAGACCAGGGATCTCAGCGATACGCGCGGTCCCATCCACGGCCCACGGGATGCTAAAATTCCCCGTCGACGGCGGAATTGTCACCATCTACAACACCGCCGCACCGCCTAAAGAATGCAACACAGTCACATGTGACGTGACGCAGACTCAGAGACAGCACGCAACCAAAGTGACAAACTTGAAGGTCGCGATTCATCCCGATTACCCGGAGCAAGAAGTATCGATCGGGGGGTCGCTGTCTGATACGGGTAGGGCGGCTGTGTGCGCACTCTTGCAAAGAAACCTCGATATCTTTGCATGGGAACCAAAACACATGACTGGTGTGCCACGATCGATCACAGAACACAAGTTGAAAATCCGACAAGGATACTCCCCAGTAAGGCAGAAAAAACGCGGGCAAGCTCCAGAGCGCGCTAAGGCCATTCTGGAGGAGGTACATAAACTCGTGGAGGCAGGTATCATGCGAGAAGTCTATTACCATGACTGGCTCTCCAACCCAGTTATGGTCAAAAAGAGCGATGGTAGCTGGCGGATGTGCGTGGACTTCACTGACCTTAACAAAGCATGTCCACAAGACTGCTATCCACTACCGGAGATAGACTGGAAAGTGGAGTCCTTATGCGGATACCCCTTCAAGTGCTTCTTGGACGCATACAAGGGGTATCACCAAATCCAAATGGCCAAGGATGACGAGGAAAAGACAGCCTTTCACACAAGTCAAGGTGTCTATTGCTATACAAAGATGCCTTTTGGCCTAAAGAATGCGGGTGCCACCTACCAGCGACTGGTAGATAACGCGTTCGAGGGGCAAGTGGGCCGCAACCTGGAAGTCTATGTCGATGACCTTGTTATAAAGAGCCACACCGAAGACGAGTTGGTGCGCGACATTGTAGAAACTTTCAGGGCACTGCGAAAAATCAATATGAAGCTAAATCCTAAAAAATGCACTTTTGGGGCTACAGAAGGCATGTTCCTCGGATACTTGATAGAACCTGACGGCATCAAGCCGTGTCCAGAAAAAACAAAAGCTGTCATCCAACTTCCTTCACCGCGCACGATGAAAGAAGTCCAGTCGTTAAATGGGAAGTTAGCCGGTTTGAACAGGTTCCTATCCAAGTCAGCAGACAAGTCACTCCCCTTGTTCAAAACACTCAAGAAGTGTACGAAGAAGGGAGACTTCCGTTGGACTACAGAAGCAGAAGAAGCTTTCACGCAGCTCAAGCAGCATATAGCAGCACTTCCCACGCTAGTCGCACCCCGACCAGGGGAGGAGTTGATTATGTATTTATCCGCGACGCATGGGGCAATTAGCGCCGTGCTACTGACAGATAGGGACTCCGTACAAACACCGGTATACTTCGTAAGTAAAGCACTCAAGGAAACGGAGATCAACTATAGCGCAATGGAGAAGCTGATCCTGGCGTTAGTATTTGCCGCCAAAAGACTGCGCAGATACTTTCAAGCGCACCCAATAGTGGTAATCACAGATCAACCCATCAAACAGGTTATCTCTAAACCTGATGCATCGGGGCGATTGCAAAAGTGGAGCGTGTTGCTAGGGGAGCATAACATCTCTTATAGACCACGCACCGCAGTGAAAGGACGAATACTGGTGGATTTTCTCATGAAAAAAACCAGAAAACCGATGTTGTATCCCCAGAGCAAAGTCAAACTCCAAGAACCATAGATCTTATTCACGGATGGATCGTCATGCGTGGACGGGTCGGGCGCAGGCCTCATCCTCACTAACCCGGAAGGAATGGAATTCACTTACGCACTGCGTTTTGAATTCACAGCCACGAACAATGAGGCGGAGTTTCGTAGCCCTATTAGCGGGACTACGCATTGCAGATCGAGGGTGTATGTACTAGAAGCTAAATGTGGACTCCCTCGTTTGGTAGCCAACCATGTGTTGGGCGGAATATGTAGCTAAAGAAGACAACATGATACGATACCTCGACAAGACCAGGTCGCTAATCCAGGGCTTTGTTAGATCACCATACGAGTTGGTTCCTAGAGGTGACAACAAAAAAGCGGATGCCTTAAGTAAGATCGCATCCACAAGCTTCGCGCACCTATCAAAGGGGTGTTGGTCGTAATCTTGAAGAACAAATCCTTTCTCAGAGATGGAGGATATCTACTGGTGATAGAAGGAGCAGGATTCTTGTGCGATGACCCCTCTATCGAATGTCATAAGCAAGGGCTACGCTCCTCATGAACAAATGGATGCCCGACGAATTACGCGCACGGCCGCAGAGATTTCGAACTTCGACAATGGTGTCCTCATCGACGTTCGTTTCCTACAACCATGGATCCGATGCGTCGGACCTATTCAGCTGACTATGTGCTACGCGAGATTCATGGGGTTCATGCAGTATTGCACTCAGGACACGATCTATAGTAGCTAGAGTCTTACGGTCTGGGTACTCACTGGTACACCATGCCACCGCCGACGCACGCGGACCTGATAAAGAAATCAATGATTGCCAAGTACATAGACCATGCCGCGCCATACACAACAGGAGCTAACACCCATCACCCTCGCCTATGGCCATTCCACTAGGGGGTATCGACATCAGCTGGTCCCTTCCCTGTTATGCGGAGGCTTGAAAATTCCTTATTCATCATGGCTATCGATACTTTACTATAATGGATCGAGGCGAAATCGGTCGCAACAACACAGGGAATCAGGTTAAAACGATTTGTTTGGGATAACATTGTCGTGCCGTTGTGGTATTTACCTGGAGAAATAGTTTACGGACGTTGGGAAACAATTCTGTGATAACCCGTTCAAACACTGGTGCACAAGATTAAGCATTACATAGCGTTTTGCGTCGGTTAAACACCCACAGACTAATGGTTTGGTTGAGCGCGCAAATCGAAACGATGTCTAGGCCGTAGGAATCAAAAGCCGCGCTGGATAGACTTAAAGGCAGGGGGGTTAGAGGAATTGCACATGTCTTGTGGGCACATCGCACAAACAATCAAAGTTAGCACAGGGGGACACTCCTTCTCTCTTGTCTATGGACGGAAGCCGTTATACCAGCCGAAATCCGGGAATGCCAACTATTCGTTACCGCGGAGGTCAAATATCGCAAACAATTGACGACGAGCGAGTATAGAATTGGACATATTGGAGGAAAGGCTGCGATCAAGCGCCTACGTGAGGAAAAAGCAAAAGTTACAACAATGAGGGATCTATGACGCTTAAAGTTCGATGGAGTCTCAATTTAGACCAGGAAGACTGTGTATCGTCTAACGACGCAAGCCACGCGGAGACACAGAAAGCTGGGAACATAGTGGGTAGGACCCTACGGAGGTTACGAAAGCCTTGGAAAAGGAGCATACAAGCTGCGTGACATGGATGGGCGTGAGTTGCCCCGCACGTGGAATATCTGCAATCTCAAGAAATGCTATCTTTAGGGAAGTGCTCACTGGGTATATACGTACTTATGTTTTTTTTAAGACAAATGTTTTTTATTTTTTGCAAGTATTAATTAAATGTCGCGGTTTTTAGCTAACTCCGCGACACAATTCACTTTACATGCTTATTGTGAGTATCTATTTATGTATCAATATTGTTGTTACATTATTCTGTGCCTACGCGGCGTGCATGCACCTAATACCCCACGATGGGAAAAGGATGAGTAAACCTACTAAATAACTCGTTGAGTAAGAGGGTTGCAAACCCATCAACATTGGATCATGAATCCTTGTTAAACACCTTTCTCTCAAGACGTTGGAGTAAGTTTAACTGCGCATTCCACGATGGATGCGCAGCAGCGCACACAGTGCACGTTTAACAAATTAGGAGTCAAAACTTTTGACTTCTTGATATGGTATTAGCGGTACGCCGCATGTAATTGTAATGTCAACCCATACATGTAAACTTCGCATATTTTGCAGTCATGAACTTTGTAATGACTATGTTCACAACAATTTGACGAATAGCACATCACAAACAAGTCTTTCATGCAAAGGCAACTAATTGTGCACAAACATATTGTCAACTTTTATAACTTATATTGTGTGCGTACAATCGCACAAGCCACAACAACAAACAACCCATACTATGGGTCCCAAAGGATACCTTTTACAAAAGAACCATGAGTTTGATTAAACAAAATTTGCCAACATACACAAAAACGATAAGTTTACACAAGGAAGAAAGCCTAGATGCTGTGACAACGACTTTGCTCTGACCTGCCAACTTGGTACGCAGCATCTCCAGCCTCCTCAAGCTTCCCCAGAAGTTCACTATCTTTGGGTGACACAGTCGCCACGCTAACTGGTACTCCATCAGAACGGGGGATGTGCGCTGCACCAACACCGCATAATATTGCCTTGCCCTTCACCCCCTTCTTCTTAGCAAGCCTTATGGCGTGGGCCTCTAACGACTCCTTCAACGGAATCTCCTTCTCAAGTGCAAAAGGATTAAGGATGTCACGCGGACAGGCAAAGATAGGTACCTGCAGTTGCGCCACGTCCGGCTTGAGAAAGTAATCAGGCTGGGCCTCAGCGCCCTCGGTGGCATGCCTAGCCAAGGTTAACCCCGCCATTATCACATCTATGGGGTAATCCTGGTCACGCTCCAGCTGTGCAATCTGAGAGGGGGCCCCCCCGGGGGAGGCAGCTCTAACAATTTCATCGCCTCCATCGCAGCAACAAGCTCCTCATATGCATTATCATTATATCCAGGTACCTGTGCGGCAGGCACTGTCAGCAACTTCTTTTCATGCAGTTCCTCCACCGCTTCCGCCTTACCACGTGCCAATGCACACTTCACCACATCCCCAAAGGACTGCTTGACCTCCTGAGATTCCAAAGCGCCCATGGCAGCAAGGCGCAGACCATGGCTTATGAGCCACCTGCGCTCGGCAATCGCGGACAACATGTGAGGGTAAAGCTCCTCATCATACTCAATACTGAGTTTGCGTAACTTCTCCTCCTGCTTCTCCAACAGCTCCTCCACTCTCTGGCGAAACTCATCCAGCCCAGCAAAATGGTTGTTCTTACCCCCTCCAAATACTTCACTGCCCAGTGACAACTTGCCTTGTAATCCGCAGAATTCGCACGCTCTTGCTCTACCTTGACAAGCAGTGCCATTTTTTCCTCGGCAAGCTTTTGTGCATGAGACCTCGACGACTCTGCCTCAGCCTGCGCATCTGCCAACTGTGTCTTCAAGCAGCAGAATCTCTTCATCCTTCTGTACACTCTGGCTGCGCTCACTAGAAAATTCCTTGTCTCAGCTGCGCCCACCAGCGTGGTCTTGCTGCGCACAGTGACTTGTCAAACTCCTCCATATGATGATCCACTAGCATACCTCAAATGCCCTTGGGGACCTATCTCCCGATCCCTCCTTGATATGTCATCAGCAGTCAAGGGACTAGTCTGGGGAGGGGACTGTCCAGCATGCGTCACCGACGCAGAGGAATCGCTAGTAGCCTCGACACTGCGCACAAATAGCAAACAACCAACCAATAATGAGGATTCCACCTTACTTTATTATGATTGCGTACATACACATATTAATGGATGGACATCGAGGCTTAAAAACTTACTTATGTGGAGGGAGTCTCGGTCACTCGTCGCAGCAATGCATGGGTGGCGATCCGGGTTTCCTCCTCAGTCGATGTACTACCACTTGACTGACATAACGCACCCTCTTTGACGTGCCCGCGCCGTCATCACTGGTGGCCTTTTGCGTTTCAACCCAGAGCTCAACTTCTCAGCCTCACTTTCAGCCCCTGCGACTCAGCATCCCCCATTGAAGAACCAACGCTTGTTGCGGTCTGGCATGGGGGCTCCACAGTTGCACCTGGTACATACTGCGCGTGGTATGTGTGCTTATTACATCAGTACTCTCAACCTTGGTTGCTCTGCATAATGTTCCATTGTGCGCCTTGCAAGGACTTTCCAGCAGCGGCTCCTCACATACTCTCTTAAAGGCGCACCTCCTCGGTCACCAGCTTGGCTGACTCAAATTAACAAAGTTAAACTAATCCATTTCTGCGCAACACAAACAAAAACAAAACAACAGATGCTTACATACGCCTTAAATAAGAAAAAGAGCGCGTACCTACTAAGCGAGGGAGTACGAGAAGGACACAGCACCCACCCTGGGCAGTCATCGCCTATAAACGGTCGGCACTTCTCAGGACTTCGCGAAATAATTAGACTAATGCCAAGGTGGCATGAAAGGCTCCGAGTATGCGTTGATAGGGATACGGTTCTATTTATAAGTTCCGCATCCTCCATACTATACGACCCGGGGGGTGGACGCTCATCCCTCGGCAATGACCCCTGAGTATAGAATGCAAAGTCCCAGGGAACCAACGCATCATCTACCCAGAAGAACATCTCCCTCCAACGCCTTAGCGCATCTAATTTTTCGGTATAGCACTGTAAACGCCCGGCGCGCTTGGAAAACGATACCCATCCGTTTGACCAAGAGGTGTGATAGAAGGCGCGAAACAAATGGACCGTGGGATTAATTGCCAATAGGCGGCAATTAACCTCGAAATTGGATATTTTTGCCACGCCTATGCAGTGCAATTGGGAAATATAAAGACGATAATGATTCAGGACGTTGCACCATAACAACGAAGGGGTACACGTTTGATTGGCATAAACTCAAAGAACCGTGTGTTATACCCCTCAACCTTACCCATCTTGGAAATCGCTTACTCGCACTCGCAGCCGGCACTACCGGGTGCAATGCGAATGGGATGTAATACTCAGATGTGAACTCACGAAGTTCCTCATCTGTTATTTCTGATGTAAAATCAGTAAGTTGCAAAACATCTGTTTGCGAAGCAGGGTTTGATGTGCACGGTGTAGTTACCAGTGTCTGATTTTTAATATTACGTTTACGTTAAACAAATTTTTATTAAATTTTTATATTAACTTATTGTTATAAAAATAAAAATATAAAACCCCCCCCCCCCCCCCCCCCCAAATATCCCCCCCCACCCCCCCCCCCCATATATATCCCCCCCCTTTACCCCCAATCCCACCCCCCCCCCCCCCCCCTTTTTTCCACCTCCCCTTTTTGGCAATAACAGTGAAATGGAAGGCGAACCCTTAGATGGGCAAGTGTATTGACACGTCGCCGGCTGAGCACACGTGTCCCCCCAAAACTTTGTCCCTAATCGTGTGGTAGGGGTGAAAACATATAAGCTATGTTCTAGCTACCTTCTCACGAATTACGAAGAGGCATTTTTGCGACTCAAGTTGACCAGATTCATTGTTTTGGGCGGGACAATTTCTTGCTTCTTCCACGATACGCATCCAGGGATTTTTACCGCGACAATTTGTAGTCTAGCATCCGCGGTCTTACCAAGCGCATACTAGACTGGGAGGGCATGATGACTGATAGTCCACATCGGTCATGAAACCGTCCCATGAATAGTTACTTTATACCCAGGCCATGATGAATGGGCATAGCGACATCAATACGGGCTCCAAGGCACACCTCCCCCTCAATGGTCTACCTCGCCCACACTATGGGCGTCAGCCACTTGACATTCGCGCCGGCTATCACGACGAGGAATTTAAGCCATGACGCAACAACTCATAGGCACACTCGTGCGTAGGTTCTCTAGATGCCACCCGTTCCCCCCCCCCCCCCAACTTCTTTGCTTCTAGACTGTCCACGCTAAAAATGCACGCGTCCAGCGCCATGCGGATATCACCCAAGTAAGAGATGGAATCACTAAAACGACCCACAGGATTGATCCGACACAGCCTTCATCTCACGCGTATACCTACACCTATTTATCTGGGGCATCGCTAAAGCCCATTTCACGGGTTTGGTGAGTATATTAAAGAGCACACTCGGCTCTCATCTAAGGTGAGCCCTCATAACCCTAAACTTTCTACTAATAACTAACACCCGCCCTCCCTTACTTACTCCTCACGCCGACAACGAAGGATCCATCGTGGGCAGATACACTACCTATCCACACCTACTCCGCGCTATACCAACACAGATCCCCCGCCGCTGACTTTGTTTTCTCTCTGCCTGCGCACGCGGCTCTCATCTCGTCCCACACCGACCCGACCGCTCATCTCAACTCTACCGCTGTCTCCACGCACGACCCCTCAACACGTGGGCCCAACCCTACCCATATACACACGATATGCATTCACAACCACCTAATTCCGGACCTCTACTCGCCATAAGGATCGTCCCCCCACACTTCCCTTCCGTACTCAAACCATTGCCCTCAACTGCTCATCACTGGGTCTCACAATTAGCAATAAAAATCTAATCGCCCTTGCACACTGTGCTCACAGCAAATCCATGTGTTCTATAAAATTAAAACCTCAAACAAGCTTAATCCTAAAATCTCAAATCTAGCTGATTATGAAACACTTATGACAGCTAGATTTATAATTTCAACTTAAAATCTATAAGACTAATTAAAACTGCTAAAAACCACTTCTAAACTACTAATTTAAGATAAACAAAGGAAAATCAAATTGGTCTTATGACCAAAAACAAAACTAGTAGTACTAACCAATAGCTAGTTCTGCTAATCCAAACACCCCTTTAACCTTGGTAATTTTAATTTTACACTAGAACATAATAAGTGAGCTAATGAAATGCTAAAATATATTAAGTACTATGCATAAAAGATATAAATAAGCAAACAACAAGGAGAGATAAGCACTGCATAATAAGCTAAGCTTATTAGCAGTTTTAGCTAAAATCTGAAAAAGTTACATAAAAACTTAAGGCAAGCTATTTCTAAGAATTCAAATAGATATCTTAAACTATATTTAAGCAGAATTAAGTTCATTAAGTAGAAATAAGCAAGGGTACAACAGTTAATAAGCCAAATGGTAAACATACCAAAAATAGAAAATTACAACTTACTCTGTCCTTTTGCTTAGATGAGAGCATTCAAAAGCTTAACAGAGCTTTTTTTGGCAATCAGCTTAGCCTTTAAAGCTTATCCAGAATAAGCGTATTTCCCAATGAGCTTATTTCCCATACATATGAATAGCACAGTACAATTGTACACAAGACTTTTTAGAACTTGGAATTTTATTGAACTTTGGAATTCGTACAAAAAAAATTATAACATTCAAACAAAGATCATTTAGGCTGAAAATTACATAAACATAAAAACATAAATTAAAACTAAAACTTTTTTAAAAACTAAAAAAAAAATTAAAATAGCTTATAGAGATGTAACAGTTACAATTTGCTTAATACAGAGTTTTTAATGTACTTGTATTTTATTGTACTTAGGAAAAATCGTACAACTGAAAAAAAAATTATAACATTAAACAAAGATCATTTAGGCTGAAAATTATCATAAACATAAACATAAATTAAAACTATATACTTTTAAAAACTTAATAAAAAAAAACTACTAGATACTCATTTTCTCATTTCTCTTTATACGCTGAGTCTTACAGCCTTTGTGCTTGTTGAGTTTGTTTGGTGAGAGCAAGACAGAAACCAATCTTGGAACCATTAATCTCTTTGATTTAATCGTTTAATGCCCGTTTACATTGAATGATCATTTTTAGTTTACGCGATTTAACTTAACGTTTACGGTTTAAGAGTAAACGCGTAAAACCCTAAAAATAAATTGTGAATTACCTAATGTTATACAATGACCTAAAACATGAGGTGTTATACCAATATTGACCATTAATCCTCTTTGTGCTTTTTTAGAATTCATCACCAACGTTGGATTGACCTTAAAAAGAGTGGGATTGCCAAATAGGATTAGGGGTTTAGTGGAGGTGAGGGTAAGGTTTTAACTGGGTAAATATGTGAGGTTGAGTGTTTTGGGGAGAGTGAAGAGTGACAGGCTTTGGGTTTTGGGCGGGAAAACGAGATTTATAAAGGTTAGGGGTGACAGGGAAAGAGTTTGTGGAATTGGCAAATGTGGCCCTCAAACTTGTATAAGTGTATTGCAATACTCGTCCTTGAATTTACACCTTTGGTCCCTGGAGTTAGGTAGGGAGTTGCACCGTTAGTCCTCAAGGACTAACAATGTTAGTTCTTGAAGGACTAACAGTGAAAAAGGGTTAACGGGTTAAGGGTTAACGACTGTTAAGGGGTTAATAGGGTTTGGGCCAGTTGAAAAGAAATGGGCCCGTTTGGTTTAAAAGGAAATGGGCTAGTAATGGGCTTATGGGTTATTTAAAATAAAGTGGGCTGATCCGGGCCCACTAGGTGGGTACGGGTGGGCCCACTTTTAACACTTTGGTTTTTCGGGTTCGGTTTTCGATGCCTTTTCCAACGACGTATCCCGGGGTTGACTTTGACTTTGTTTTGTCTTCATTAAATGCGCAAACTTTGTCGAGTCGATCCGGTAATTTCCGTTTGAGCTCCGTTTTCAATCCTTTTGTACCCTTGGCCTCAGTTTTTCGCGCTCTTTCCAAATCCGTGTTCGGTTTTGTCCGGTTTGGCTTCGATTTTTGTCTTTTAGTGAATATCCGGTACCTGCACAGTACAAACACAAAAACAAGCATATATATGGCATTTTATGTGCGTTTTTGGTCGTTTAGGGTCGATTTTTAAAGTAAAAGATATGTGTAATTACACACATACCATTGAGATAAATCATTCAGGTTATAAAACTTGTACCCATGGCAACCTAGGTCCTTCTAGTTGCAAGTCAAAAGGCGTAAGTTCCTAATTACCATATGTTGCATTCTAAACCTTAAAGGATGAAACAAGTAACATCTAAAGCTTAAATGAGTTAAAAATACATTAACTCCCCTTTTAAATCATGATCCGTTACTGTCAAACCTTTTTGTTTACTCCATCTTTGAAAGATCATTTTGAAAGAATTATTAGCACATTTCTCCCCATCAAATAATGTCCCGTTTTCTATTTAAAGAGATGTAGACATTGTTTGAGTGATAGAAAATTCTTTTAAAATCTTTTATGATGAGAAACTAAGATGACTGATTTGGTTTTTGAACGACAACACCTTTTTCAACACGAGTAACACAAATAATTTTTAGAAGAATCATAGATGAAAAATCATTTGTTTAAAAAGAAGACTTCTCCTCTTGATCAAGAAATAATGCACTAAAGCGTACATTAGATCGAGGGTGCACGGATATGACGTAATACATGCCCGGGAGAACTTAATCACCAGTTGTTAGGAACAACCGTCTTTTTGGCGACGTGCTTTCCTCATTTTAAAAACCGGGTTGCATATCAGAAATAATAGCAAGCCATTTTTGACATGTTTTGAAAAACATTTGAAACTTCTGTTCGAACTTTATTTACAGCACCATGCCATTCTTGAATGACATTTCTAGATTCGTAAATGTTATCGATGCCAGAAGACATGTCATGAAAAACATATTTTTGGTATTTTCTGATTTTATATTTTTGTATTTTGTTTTTGAAAAGTTTTATATAAAAAAATGAAAATCTTTTTGTGTTTTTCTTGTTTTATATATTTACATATGATAATGAAGAGATACCACCATAACTCTTCAGTTTCGTCCGCCAGCTTTTTCAGCGTTTCTGGAGACATGCTTTGCATTCCAACCTTTTACATGAGAAATTCAAGTTTTTCTTGTCCTAACGGCTTGGAGAAGATATCTGCCAGCTGAAATTCTGTGCCGACGAAGTAAAGTTCAACTACTCCATTTTCCTTTTGCCTCTTGATTTGCCTTATTTTTCAGAACACCTCCCAGTTCATCTAATTTCACCTTATAAATCCACTTTAAGGTAATAATCATCACTTGATCTGGACGAGGTACTAGCTCCCAATCTCCAAATGATCGAACTCATGGAGCTCTTCATGACATCAAACCAACATGATTTGGTTAATGCATCTTTATAACTTTTGTGTTCAATTGAAGAGAGGAGAGCATCATAGTAGCAGAACATGGCTTCGGTTTGTAGTTGGAGTCTTTCACCAAGGAACTGAGCACTACCAGATGTGCTTCTTCGAGTGTCTTGACAACCTGCATGATCTGCATCTACGTATGCTGTTAGTGCCATGGCGGTGTCTTTCGAATACCAAAGACCCATATTTATGGTTCCTTGGAGATACCGAAAGACCCGTTTAACTGTTTCAATGTGCTTTTTAGTGGGCTAGATTGATATCTAGCAGACATGTACACAACAAAAGCAAGGTCAGGTCTACTGGCCATGAGATACATCAGGGATCCAATCGTACTGCGATATTGGGTCTGGTCAACAGGGATCCCTGAGAGGTCCTCATCCAGTTTTGTTTACTCCACCATAGGAGTGTCAACAGGGTCACTTTTATGAAGATCAAATTTCTTTAAAATCTCATTAGCGTATTTAGATTGATTTATGAAAATACCTCTAGGATTCTGAGAAATTTGTAAGCCTAAGAAAAAGGATATTTGACCCATCATCGACATTTGAAATTTAGAGCTCATTTCATTAGAAAAACGGTCACAGTCTTTGGGGTCGGTCGAGGCAAATATGATATCATCAACATATATTTGAACATGAAGAGTGTGTTTGCCTGTTTTCCGAATGAACAAGGTTGGATCGACTACACCCTTGGAGAATCCTTGTGCCAGAAGAAACTTCGACAAAGTGTCATACCACGCCCGGGGTGCCTGCTTTAACCCGTAAAGAGCTTTCTTTAGACGGTAGACATGATGTGGACGATCTGGGTCAACGAAGCCTTCTGGTTGGCTCACATAGACTTCTTCTTTAAGCTCGCCATTTAAGAATGCAGTTTTCACGTCCATTTGATAAACTGTCATGTTTTTGCTGGCAGCATTGGCAAGAAATATTCTGATAGCTTCAAGTCTGGCGACCGGGGCGAAGGATTCTTCAAAATCAAGACCTCTATTGGCACGATATCTTTCGCCACAAGACGTGCCTTGTTTTTCAACACGTCACCATACTCGTCAAGTTTCACCTTATAAATCCACTTGAGAGCAATAATCATTGCACAGTCTGGAGGTGGCACTAATTCCCATACGTCCAGTCGATCAAATTCATGGATTTCATCTTGCATGGCTTGAAACCAGCAGTCTTCAGTAATAGCAGATTTGAAGTTTTTAGGTTCGACTTTGGACAGTACTGAATTATAGAAGCACCACAGAGCATCTGTAGCAAGCTGTTTCTGAGTGGATACCGGTCGAGAAGGGTTCCCAATAATGTTATCAAGAGGATGAGAGTCGGTCCATTTGCGGAGATGTTCATGAGGTTGAGTGGATTGGTTGGGTGTAGTAATCGTGAGAGTCCCAGAAGATGATGCTTCAGAGTTCGGGTCTGGGGCGAACACATTAACAAATGGTTCGTGCTCAGTTGCAGCAAACGGATTTACTTCAAAAGAATGCTCAGTTGCAACACCGTGATGTACCGAAGATGATTGATGAGCCGAGGATGATGGTGAATGACTGCCTGATGGTGCATCGTGATCAAAGGATATAGATACTGATGGACCGGTTAGAATGACCGGGGGTGGAACTGCGGGGACATGAGGCATCTGATGATCACCCGTTGGAGTCTCAAAATATTCATCAAACATCGGTTGAAACAGCAGCTCCAAATCTTTATTGGTGGGAGGTACATACGGAATAGCGGGAGCAGAATTAGGTACGAGCCCTGAACTTATAGGTCCAGGCGTCAAAAGGTTAGGATTGGGTCCTGAACTGGAGTGTACAGGAGCCGTTTGCTCAGTCAGCTCATCGAATGTAACGTGAATAGTTTCCATTATTTGTCGGGTCCGTTTGTTGTAGATTCTATAACCCTTCATGTTTGGTGCGTAACCAACAAAGAACCCAATGTCTGCTTTAGCTTTCAATTTGCCAAGATCTTCGCTGTCGTTTGTTGGGTAGCAGAGAGCCCCAAATATACGTAGGAAAGAGAGATCCGGTTTCTTGTCATGCACTAGTTCATATGGGGTTTTGTTGTGAAGAGTATGTATAAGGGATCGGTTTTGGGTGTAACAGGCAGTAGCCACAGCTTCTGCCCAAAGAAACAAGGGAGCCTTGGAGAATATCAGCATTGTCCGAGCAGCTTCAACAAGAGTGCGATTCCTTCGTTCAACAACGCCATTCTGCTGAGGAGTTCTCGGAACGGTCTTCTCGTGGGTAATGCCAACGCTTTCATAGTAATCTGTCAAATTTTTATTAACGAATTCGGTGCCATTATCAGTCCGCACGAACCAGACAGTTTTGTTGAGACCGACTTGAAGTTGTTTTAACAGATTGATTACAAAAAAGGAAGTCTCATCCTTAGATCTCAAAAACATCACCCATGTAAACCTGGAGTAGTCATCGACTATTACCAAAATGTATTTCTTCCCATTTATACTCTGCACTCTTAGCGGTCCACATAAATCCATGTGAAGGGTGTGTAAAACCTTCGTAAATTGTGATTAATAGTCTTGGGTTGTGGTAGATTTCCTGCTTCTTTTCCAAGTTGACATGCCGAACACAAATGATCCTTTTCAAACTTCAACCGAGGTAAACCTCTAACAAGATCTTTACGAGCTAGATCATTGAGAGTGCCAAAGTTTAAGTGATTCAGGCGACGATGCCATAACCAGGATTTGTTCTTGGAGGCTTTAGACAGTAAGCAAATGGGAGAGGACCTCATCATATCTTC
Organism: Tanacetum coccineum; assembly: GCA_026074375.1. NCBI lineage: Eukaryota > Viridiplantae > Streptophyta > Magnoliopsida > Asterales > Asteraceae > Tanacetum > Tanacetum coccineum. Next base: position 26,018 of record BQNB010008338.1, on the reverse strand, counting down.
AACAAAAATGGTGTATAAGTTCGTACCACGACTTCCTTTAATAAGGTCGACACCATCTAAGTCTCGGACGAAGCATGTGTGCTTTCTGAAGGCAACTTCAAGATCTGAATCACAAAATTGACCGACAGAGAAAAGGTTGTGTCCAAGTCCTTCTACATAGTATACCCTGGAAATTACACTGTCACCAATGACATAATCCCCATATCCCATAATTGCACCAAAATGGTCGTTTCCGAATCGAACAGTCCCAATAAACTTTTTCACGAAATTCCTGAGCCGTGAGCGATCTCCAGTCATATGTTTTGAGCAGCCTGAGTCTAAATACCAGAGAACGATCTGTACAACCTGCATTTGAACAAAGGTGAAAATGGAGATTTGGATACATTGGATCCCCCAATTCTACATTTTGGTCCGGTGGTTAGTGCACGCCAAGATTATCGCTACAGGGGTAATAGGTTCATTGTGGATCAGTGGCAAATAGTTACTTTAAGAGCAGTAGACCTAACTTAAGGGCATTGTCTCTCCTAACAGGGATGTCTACAGTGGGCTTCCATTGTTTTGTAGGCTAAATCCTTAGGTGGAGTATTCCTTAGTTAAGTGCATGATTCCTAAAGGTAAATAATCTGCCAAGTGGGTCGCCACTAAATGGCGATGGTGGTAACAATTTCCATGTTGGCCGTACAAACTTGACTTATTCGTGCTTAACCCGCCCACACTTTAGTTGGCAGAGGATTGCTTCTAACATCTCAGAATGCCCATACACATTGACATGATTAACAAAAATTATGCCATTTGTTACAAGTTTTGCAAGAAGTATTAGAATTCGAATTAATTACAGTACGCTTATAGCTAATACTAGAATCAACATGATTCTTATGTTTCTCATTCGACTTATTCATCCTAGAATGGGCTTCTACTTGTTTCAAGGCACTTTTAGCTGGCAGGGTCCTATCTGTCTTTGTATTGCTCCTAGGCTTTGACCTGCTAGCTGCTGAGGCACCTTTTACTCCTGTAGAGGGAATTCCAGGAACGTTAGTCGAATTTATTTTCTGGTGCTCAACTTGTGGTGGTGTGTTATGAGTCGAGGTTTCATGTGGTTCGACAAGAGTAACTCCCTTTTTTCTAAGTGAATTGGTAGAGGCATTTTGTTTATTGCGAGGGCCAAAGTCTTTAGGACACGTGCCTATTACATATTCTAACAGCTCCTGAGAGTGTTTAGTGTAACGGCAAGCCGATGCAAGAGAGGTATCCAATGGTCTTTCTATCTTAGCATCCTCTACTATTTCACGAAGGGTTTCTACATTTTCCTTAAGGCGTTTGATATAGTGTAGATGCACTTCCCGATTCTTCTTGAGTCGAGGGGGAATTGGTTCAACATCTATAGGATATCTACCAGGAGCCAGCACCTTAGGTTTACAATCAGGTATAGTGATACATTTGGAATTCTCTTTAAGTTGATCCTTAAGGTGTTCAATTTCAGATAACAAAGAGTTGTTCTGGTCAGTGGTTTTGGCACGCGTTATTTTAATTGAATCATACAACTCCTTATAATGCTGCTTAACTTTTGCATTTTCTGCCCTAAAGCATTCATTGAGATCGTGAAGGGCATTGAGCTTTGCAGTTAAATCTTTGTTCTGAGAAACTAAAGCCTTAAGGTCAAAAGTGGGATCTGTATCACTATTCTTCTTTGTTAAGCGAGAGATTTTCTCCTTTAATTCACGAATCGTATTGCCTCGACTTTGAATCTGTTCATTTAGTTTCCCAATCACAAACAGTGAATCAAATGAAGGAGCATCCGAAGATGTCACTGGTTTTTTGTTTCCAACATTCTTGAGGATTTTGATACTGTAATTGTAAGTTGAAGTGTTCAAATTCAAGTTTGGAGAAATGTTTTATCATTGAGTCGTGATCATCATTTTGAATCTTGTTTCTCAGATTAAAATTTTCAGATTCAAGGTCGGCAATACGTTTCTGAGCACTAGTGAAAGCATCATGCATGTCAGAAAATCTAGACACGTTTAGTACAGAATCCGTTGCAGTATAAAACACATCTTTGGACAAACATTCAGCAACTAAGTTCTCATTGGTGATGAGAAGGTTTTTCCGTTCAATCTCACCACTCCGTAAGTCTGTCTCATTCTGGTCCACTTCGGCTTCCAAATTTTCAAAAACGGCTTTCATTGCCCTAACTTCAGTGACTAGAGATTTTTGAATTCCTTCAAAATGTTCTTTGAGTAGATTGAAAAATGGAATTACTTTGGTTAAGTAACACCTTTTTGTTTGTTCAAAAACCGCGTTTCCCTATTAGTATTCCCCTCTCCCCCCCCCCCCCCCCCCCCACCGCCCCCCCCCCCCCTGTTTAGTAGGTGGATAGCTCTCTTACGAGAGTATTGTGATCTGCGCGATCTACGCAAAAAGTTGAGATATAGAGATTACAATTGTATAGGATGTGTGTGCAGCTTACGTTGACAGTGTGTTGTGGCCGAAGTGTTATTGTGTGTGATCTGTGATGGCAGTTGATAAGTTGATACGAGGAGAACACTGTCGTAACAACCTCTGTAACGTGTGAAGAGAAGACATACGAGATCAGGCGGCTGTAAAATAAAGTGTTGAGCACGCTGGCTCTAGAGTTAGCTCGTATTCGGCCTCGTTTAGTTAGCCGCGCTAGATTACTCGGCTACTCAAATACTCGCGCCCGCATATGGCGTCCAGTTCCGAGTCTGCCGGGCCCCGGCGCGGATGCGCTTCACACATGGAACTCTCTTTTTCTTTCCCTTAGCTTGTTTGGTCGGCGTAAGTCGCGCTTAACCCAGCCCGGCTTTCCACACACAGAAATTAGTCATTCATTTTTCACATGCAGCGCTGCTTTCCTTGTAGCTTCAGCTAACTCTAGTTCTGCTCAAGACGTTGTTACATTTCAAGAATCATGATGAGCTTAGATAGTTCATCTCCAGCCCCATATAGTGTCGGTGGGGACTTTTTGGCAGGTTTTGAGGTAAAATATTAAAAAAGGGTTATGGGCACCTAGTGCAGTTTTAAGTCTTTTGTTCATACAACCATGAGTAGGATGTTTCCATCTCTTGTGGATGTTTTGAAATGGATTGACTTTGTGAGTGAAGTTTATTCTCAGTTATGTTCATAGGTGTTTTCAGATTGGTAAAATCATTATAATAAACTATCAATTACAGTACAGGTAATTTTTTGTCATCTGTCTGTGTGTAACTCTTGTTTCACTAAATAGTCGTTAGAGTTTCTATCAATTATTTATTGGTTTTCCATAGTTGACTTAAGTTGTAACTGAAAGAAATGAGTTCCTTTTTAAGATTTTCCTCCCATTTTATTATGATTTTGAATAAAGCATAACAATTTGATCATCTATTTGTTGTTCACGTTCAGTCAGTTCAAACTTAGCACGTTGCTCATAAATGGCAACTTGTTCCTTGTAGATCTTAAGTTCAATGGATATTGGGTCATGAGGAACGACCACATCATTAACAGGCGATACACATACACTATTTAGAGCGGAAGATGCACAACTTGGTACAACAGAAATATCATTGAAAGACAAATATAGGTCATATGGAATAATACATTTCTGTTTACCCATGATGGACACTAGTTGAGTCAAAACATTTAACGGTTTGTACTTTATTATGATCTCATGTTTCGTCGTGAATTAGAAACACTATAATCAATAGCATTTTCCAGAATATGTACCTCAGATAAGATTGATGCATTAGATGGACCAGCTTGTAGATTTGCTGACCCGACTGAGGACAAATTGGCCATGAATATAGACTAAGAAGTCGGGTTCATCACAAATCAACATATGAGTCACAAGCATCACATTCTATGCCTGGAAGATGTTTATCCTCATTCAGAGCTAAGTCTTGGATCTAGTTGATTATCCACATCTGCATCAAAGGTGTTGCCTATTCACGCCAGGAAAGAGTTAGGTCCTCTTCATCCAATACTGACCATCTTCTGGCTGGCATAGCTGCATCATGTCCTTGAAATAGTCAGAATTGGTGGACGCTTTGGCTGAGTACAGTTCCTTGCAATATGTCCAGCTCCATTACAATTATAACACTTGACCGGTTTCCCTTGACCTGTATTGGCATTCCTAGCTCTATTCTGTCCACCCTCATTTCTTGCTGTACATTTCCCAGGCAAAAATACCTCTGATTTGATTTGTCGCCCTTGAACATTCTGAACAATAACCGCCATCTTGAATAGTTGCTTGATTTCGGGTGTTGGATGAGGTTCGAAGTTGATTGTTGGTCTGAGGAAGCGTTGCTCTGAAGGATTGGGCAAGGAGTGCCATTTGTTTGGTTAGGTTGTCAAGTATTTCATCAGTTTGGGTGTATCCGGAATCAATTTGTGATGTTTCAGGGAACTGTGGATATTGTGGTGATTGAGGGTTTGTTGATGAAGAAGGATATTGATGAGACTGGACATGTGATGATTGGGCATGAGGTTGGACCGTTGACACAAATGCAAGTTGATCATTCGTAGCAGGAGTGATTCTTTTAATAATCAGTCAATCTTGTGCAGCATGCTTCTCATGTTGTTTTAAGTATGCATACAGCTATTTGTGATTTGTCTCTTTCAGACCTTTGTTGAGTTTAACGGCTGTCATGAACCTATCCCATTCAGGTGACATATTGTTCACAAATTTGGAGTTCAGTTGAATGTTAGGCATTGTCATTCTGATATTCCTCATGTCGTTGACCAGCTTGTGAAAGCGAACATAGTACTCATTGATATTTTCACCTGGAAGCATCTTGAACCTCTCAAACTCATCGTACAACTGAGATTCTCTATCTTCTTTTGTGAGTTCAGAACCTGCCAGAAGCATTTTGACGTTGTCCCAAATTGCTTTTGCTTCAATGTTGTGATTGATGAGCTTGTAGATATCTTTAGGTAGTCCTTGAAGCACAATATTGGTGGCACGGACATCTGCATCATATCGTTTCTTCTCCGTGTCACTGAGATCCTCATATGTACGAGGACTTTCTGGTCTAAGATAGACACCTCCCTCAGGGGTAGTTCTGAGTGAATCCCTTGTGGTTCCAAGCTCAAATGGTCCTCGATCAATTGACTGAAGAATTTGCAATCCATTTTCCTTTCCCCCTACAGTTCAATTAGATTTGTTGTGGCTATGATTCGTAATCTGTCCTACGAGCATTGGAGGGCGGGTATTAGAACGGTCCGCTTGAATATCATCTGAATATTTGGACATGGTTGATTACTTGTATTATGATAAACTTTGATCGGTACAATGATTAGTGATTGTATGTTAAAAGTGATGATTATTTGTTTGATTAGGTGATATGTTGTTTGATTGTGATTTGGTTTGGTTAAAACAAGTTAACGTAATGAAGATAATGAAACTTAGACAAAACGCAGGATGGAAGGGCGCCTTGACAAAACGCAGTGAAGAATGAAATTTTGCCAGAGTAATTGTTTATCAAAACGCAATATGGTCTTTAAGCAAAACGCAATGGAGGTCTTGAGCAAAACGCAGTGATGTTGAAGCAAAATGCAATGATGAATGAAATTTTGCAGAGTAAACTTTACATCAAAACGCCTATATGGTCTTTAAGCACAAAATCGCAATGGAGGTCTTGTGCAAAAACGCAGTGATGTTTGGAGCAAAACGCAGTGATAGTGATAGCTTTGAAGCAAAACGCATGAATTCTTGAAGCAAAACGCGCCGTCGAGGTCTTAAAGCAAAAACGCAGTGAGGTTGAAGCAAAACGCAGTGAGATGTTCAAGCCAAAATGCTAGTGATGGTCTTCAAGTAAGCAAAACGCAACCTTCAATAACCAAAACGCAGTGACCAAAACGCAACCCCAAATACGACAAAACGCAGTACTGTTGTACTATACAAAATGACAAAACACAGTGTACTATTTGAGGCAAAACGTAACCAAGAATGTCTCAGAGAGGCAAAACGCAGTGCTTTTAGTGAAGAAAAATACGAACTTTTTCACCAAAAACACAAAAATCCCCTTTTGAATATTTTACGTGGTTTCTTTTGTACACTTTGATCCTGAAGGTTATAAACAATATAAAAACACTAACTTTAACATCACAAACGTAAGAATCAAAGAGTGTCAAGAAAAAACCCATAAACCTTCAAAAACCAAACTTTTGATCTAAACTAACCAAGAAAATGCACACACAATCTATCTATTCATCCTATGGGCTCTGATACCAATTGTAGTATATTGGATATCACAATACAAGCTTAGGAATGATGGGTTGGCCAAATTTCTAGAGAGAGAAAGTGACTAGTCTAGTGAGAGAAAACACCTTTAAGTGTGTGTATTATCAAATGAACAACCAACCCCTTCCCATGGCTAGAAAGGGGTATTTATACAAGTGTTTTGGTGCCCCTAAATGGGCCATGGAGTGGGCTAACAAGTGGGTAAAGACCCGGCCCAACACCATAAGTCGTACGGTAACTAAAAGATTAAAACTAAGACTACGAGCTAACCTATGCTAGATATAACATGGGGTGACCGAGTCTTTTACATGGATTTTCATAATCCTAACATAGGGTATGCAACTGATTCTAATAAGCTTACATTTCAAAAAAGGAATTTTTCACCACAGTAGAGGTTTTTCATTCATACAATCCTCCACTGCTTGAGCCCTAAAAGACTTCTTGGGAGCAGTTTAGCAGTAACATAGCTACTGCTATTATCTGCCTAGCAACAAACAGAACTTTTAATTTCTCAAAATTCATCTTTGATGCAATGGTAAAGAATTTAGATAACCCTCATAAGTTTTTGATGTATCCTAGATTTATCCAAATTTGTTTAAACAAGCAAAGGAGACTTCTTCAACCCCACACAAGAACCTATCCCACTCCTGTACTTACACAGAAAGTTTTTAATAAAATGAAGTGAGTTACAAGGGGTTATTCTGGTGAAGACATTCCTTTATTTCCTTCCATAATCACTGCGCCTGACACATCTCCATTAAGAATCACATCTTCACCATCCTTATCACCTCAACATACACCAGTCAGTGCTCCTTTACCTTTACCACCACCCATCACAGAAACTACACCTACTGCAGAGGAGCCTGCTCTAATTCCTCATGAATCACCTCTCTAAAGTATTCAATCACTTGGACGTGATAAGGGTAGTGTGTCAATTAATGAATTGATAGATTTGGTTACTCAGTTAACTAATAAAGTTGGAAGCTTGGAGAATGAATTAAAGAACACCAAGAAGGTTTATGGTACTGCTATTACCAAGCTAGCCAAAAGAGTGAAGAAGTTGGAAAAGTAAGTCAAGACAAGCAAAGCTAGTAGAAGAACAAAGATAGTTCTTTTAGAAGATGAAGCTATAAAGGAGGATTCTTCCAAACAGGGGAGGAGTTTGATTGAAGAATTAGACATGGATGCTGATATTTCTTTAGTTCCTCCACATGCAGAGATTCAAAAGAAGATAAGTGATGAAACTGAGGTGTTGCTAGAAGAAGAAGAAGAAGCTACTGAGATTGTACAAGATCAAAGAAGTGGTGAAAAAGGGGAACAAGAGGTTTCTACTACTAATATACCAATTAGTACTGCCAGTGAAACTCCTAAGGTTGGTACTGCTGCTGAAAGTTTGGTATATATAAGAAGGAGTGAAAAGAAGAAGAAAGATAAAGGCAAGGCAATCATGATTGAAGATGAATCTGTTCAAAAGAAGTCCAAGAAGCAAGAGCAAGAAGAAAGGCTTGGTCATAAAGAAGCCATTATGTTACAAGAACAGATTGATGAGGAAGAAAGAAAAAGGATTGCAAGAGATGCTGAAATTGCCAAACAATTGCAAGAAGAATATGATAAAGCTGGAAAGAAAGAAGCTGTAATTGAAGTTGATACTGCTCATGTCATTGATTAGAATGATCCTTCTGTTATAAGGTATCATGCTCTTCAAATATAGACTAATCTGTAGTGTAGTAAGAGTAGATTTTGAGGTATAATTTGAAGAATCAAGGGAGGGCTACAAGATGAAAGATTTCAAGGGAATGAGCTATGATGATATAAGACCAATATTTGAAAAGGTATGGGATCAAATTCATTCATTTGTGCCTATGGATTCTGAAGAAGAAGTTCCAAGACTAAAAACAGCAGTCAAGATGTTGAAGCAAAACCTGCTAAAAGACGAAGAACTGAAGAGGTTTCAGAGTTAGTTCAAGAGCAAACAAATGAAGAACCAAAAACTGATGAATTATCTCAGGAATAGCTGAATCAAATGGTAATAATAGTTCAAGATGAAGAAATGAATGTTGAAGCTCTTCAAACCAAATACCCAATAATTGAATGGGAAGTTTACTCTGATGACACTATGCAATTTTGGAAAATCATCAAAGTAGGCAATCACACAGAGATATATCAGGTTTTTGAAGACATGCTTAAGAATTTTGATAGGGATGATCTGGACAAATTATTGAGCTTAGTTCAAGAAAGATATAACTCATCAGGACTTGCTAAAGATAAAGAGATAGAATTATGGGTTGAACTAAAGATGTTATTTGAACTAGATGCAAAAATTTTTTTTAGAACTTTAGAAATATGTGCATGATCCTTTAAACTGGTGGTTATATGATACATGTGATGTTCATCATGTATCTACAGAGAAAGGACAAGATATATTCATGCTGGTTGAAAAGGACTATCCACTCACAAAAGGACTTGCAACTTTGATGCTAGTCAACAAGTTAAGAGTGGATTAACATTCTGAGATGGCAGATGAGCTTTTGATAAAAATCAATAATATAATAAACAGACCAACAAACTAAAGTGTTTGGAAGCATCCTCAGCAGAGTACATCAGAAGAAACTTGAGATTTGATGGTAAATCACAAGTTTAGGGGAAGATTGTTGGGATTTAGAGCTTCTACACTTAGTACTGCTGACAGTTAGTTAGTACTGCCAGTACAATGTTAGTACTGCCAGTTATAGTTAGTACTGCTAGTTATATATTTAGTATTGTCATATATAGTTAGTACTGCTTAAGTGATATGTATGAGTTATATTAGGAATAGATATGCATGATCACTTAACGCGTTTTGTAAGCCCATTAGGGTTTCCTTAGTGTATAAAAGGAACCCTTACGGCAGAGTTAGAAATACGAATCCAAGACAGAAAAGTTATAGTTATTAGGCAAAACATATAGTTGTTTTGTGAATCATTCAATATATTGAAAGTTTTGTGAAAGTTCTTGTGTTACTGTTACATTGTTTCTTCTGGTGTATAAAGATTAGTTTCCACACAATCTTTATATATTACTCAGGGTTTCTATCAAAATTGTTTCAGATTTATCTAAGACAACTTAAGCTTTAACAAGCGAATCTAAGATTTGTAAATAGGGGATCAACATGATAACAATTTTAAACAAGCTAGTCATAAGTATAAACTAAGCAGAACTATTTATACTTAGGCTAGTACTAATTGCAAGACATAACAGTATAATCCTTTACAAAACTTTTACAAACGGACATATAGAGATGTAGACATTAAGTGCTTAAGCAATTCCAATACTTGTGACCAAGTAACTGGAAAACTTCCAGCATCAATACCTTTTGTAAGAAAGATCTGAAACATTATGTCATTATGAATTTTTAACTTTGTATTAACTTTTTAGCATTGCATATCTCTTTTAAAATGATGGCCCTAATCTCAATATGTTTTGTTTTAGATGTGTTGAACATGATTTTCAATAATGCAGTTAGTACTATTATTGCAATATTAATGATAGGATTCATGGAAATTTATCCCAGAATCTAGTAATTGATTTTGTTCCAGTAAGTACTAATTGTTCACAGCAACTAGCAGCACCCACATATTCTGCTTCTGTTGGTAGAGGTGGCAACTCACAGTTTGCTTCTTTCAATGCCATGATATCAACCTTTTTTCCTAAAAACTGAAAACTCCAGTTGTATGACTTCCTATCTTGAGTTGCTCCAGCATAGTCAATATTTAGTATAAAGTAAATAGTTCAAATGGAGATTCCCTAGAATACCAAAGGGCCTAAGTTGGTTTGCCTTTCAAAGATCTACAATTCCTTTGATTGATAATGAGATGTGATGTCTTTGGCGGTAACTTGAATCTGACGCAAGCATATTCTAAAACCATAATAATCTGGCTAGATGCTGTGAGATACATCAAAGACCCAATCATAGATCTACAGAGATGTACATCAACATCATCAGCATATCCATATTTAACTAAAGGCTTTTCCAAATCAACTGGAGTAAAAGCAGACTTCACATATGTGTAGTTGAATTTCTTCAAAATCTCAGCTGCATATTTATCCCGACTGATAAATATTCCATCTCCCTTCTGTGTTACTTGTAATCCTAAGAAGAAAGTAAGCTCTCCCATAGAACTCATCTAAAACTTATCCTTCATAAGCTTCTCAATTGCATTACACAGCTCCTTGTTTGTAGAGCCAAAGATAATGTTATCAAGATAGACATGTACAAGCAAAATATCTCCTTTTTGCTTTTTAATAAACAATGTCTGATCTATCTTCCCTCTTTTAAACCCATTTCCCAACAGATAGTTATCCAAGGTTTCATACCATGCTCTTGGAGCTTGATGCAACCCATAAAGTGCCTTAACCAAAACATTGGTAAACTTTTCTGGTATGGATAAGCTAGGAATCTTAAAATCCTTGGGGTGGTTTAGTAACATAAACCTCTTCCTCAATGGTTCCATATAAGAATGAACTCTTCACATCCAATTTGATATACCAGAAAACCCAATAAAGAGCAGAGGCTAAAATAATCTTATTTGCCTCAAATTCTTGACACCTGAGCAAAAACCTTATTTTCATAGTCTATACCTTCTTTACGTGTCTTATGACCCTGTGTAACCAACCTTGCTTTATTCCTAATCACAATCCCTCTTTCATCTTTCTTGTTTCTGAAGACCCATTTTGTTCCATGGCCCTCTTCCAATTAGGCAAATCCCTAAGTTTCTAAACCTGTTGGAGCTTGAATTATAGTAGTTTTTCCTGCATTGCTTCCACCTAAGATGAATCAGATAGAGCTTTAGCAATGCTTATGGGTTCAATCTGTGATAAGAAACAAGCATATAAACAAGTATTCAGGGTATCATGTGTTTTCTATTCATATACAACACTGAGAAACCCTTATTCAGAAGTAGATTTTGTCATTGTTCTAGTTTGAATAGAGGACTTCACATCTCCAATCACATTTTTAATTAGGTGATCTTTATGGATTCTTGTATTGGGAGTGGTTGGAACTGTATAGTAATTAGTGATGTTTCCCAAATCAACTTCTGGTTCATCTTCATCACTGAAGAACTCAACATGAGTGGCCTCAAGTATATGACTAGCTCCCATTTTGAACATGTCTTTAGGGCTATCTAGATCATATGAACTAGCAGTATTCACTGATGGATCAACATTATTAAGTTTAAAACAACTAGTATTAACTTCAGGACTGGTAGTATTAACATGTTGTCCAGCAGTATTAACTTTCGTATGACTGCTATCATCTTCAGACTTATCTTTTTCATCACTCTCATTATGTGGACCATCTTCAACCTGCTTTTGATCATCATCAGCAGATTTTGGTTCTCCATAACCAACATCCTTAGAAGGTGAATCAAAGTATGAAGCATCTTTCTAAATTGGCATCACAATGCAATCTTGACTGATTTCTTCTTTCTGAGTAGATGTACCTACATTAAGTTCTCCTTGTGTTCTTGCAGATTCATTTAAGATTGTACATGTAGCTACTAGTACATAATTCATAGATTCGGTTAGAGAATCAATATCAAATAGCCACTTTAGACCATTCCCTTCTATTATAGGCTTATTCTCTAAAAACCCAATATGCAAGTTTTTTTCTACCCTCCTGGTTCTTGTGTTATATACCCTAAAAGCTTTACTACTCAAGGAATATCCAAAAAAGAAACCTTTATAACTTTTGCCATCAAACTTGCCTAAATTATCTAAAGTATTAAGAATGGTAACATGACATCCAAATGGTCTCATAAAGCTTAGAGCTGGTTTAAAACCTCTAAAAAGTTCATAAGGTGTCTTGTTATGAGGCTTGACTACTAAGACCCTATTCTGTACATAGCAAGCAGTACTAACTGCTTCAGCCCAAAATGTGGTAGGTAACTTAGAGTCAGCTAACATGGTTCTAGCAGCCTCAATTAGTGTCCTATTCCTCCTCTCAGCCACACCATTTTGCTGAGGAGTCTTGGCTACACTGTATTCCCTCTTAATACCTTTTTCTCTGCAAAAATCATCCATAACTTTATTCTTAAATTCTGTTCCATTATCACTTCTGATTATTTTCACTTTCTTATCCACTAGGTTTTCTATTTCTTTGATAAAGTTCTTGAGAATCTCACTGGTTTCATCCTTAGTTGTTAAAAAGAAAACCCAAGTAAACCTGCTATAATCATCAGTGACTACTAAGCAATACTTCTTATGCATTAAACTACTCACAAAGGTTGGACCAAACAAATCCATATGAAGCATAAACAAAGGCTTAGTAATTGATTAGACTTTGGACTTAACCAAGAAGCTCTATGTTGCTCCCTTTAAGACAAGCAACAGGTTTGGTCATTTTCAAAAAATGTTTTGTAGGCTAAACCTCTTACAGATTATCCTTTACAAGATGATTATGTTCTTTAAAATTAATTATGACCAAGTCTCCTGTGCCAGAGCATAATTCTCATCTGATGTAGCTTTGCAAACAAGACAAGTTAAACTCTTCCTTTGGAATAAGTTCTTTATTCAAAACTGTACATGTTGTCCTTTCTATAAATTTTATGATAAAGTATTTATGACTTTTCCATCAGGCAAGTTAATAGTAGGAGATAAGAGACAAGACATTTCAGTGTCAGTAAAAATGACATAGGTTTTTTATCACACATTGTAAGACACTAAAATGGTTGAAATTTAAATCATTGATAAAGTATACATCTTCAATATCAAGTTTATCAGGTTTTAAGTGTTCCTTTTACCATAAATTCTACTCCATGTGTCCTCTACAATGTAACATAACCTCTATCAAATTCCTTGAAATATGAGAGATAAGCTATGTTCCTAGTCATGTGCCTTGAGCATCCACTGTCAATAAATCTTGTATCATCCTGTTGTGGCTTGCCCTGCACATAAAAACAAGGAAATTAGTTTCCTTTAGGGACCCAGGCCATTACTGACTTGGATATGCCCCGTGCATCAATGTAGTTATGTTTCTTTAAGGTGATTGATGCACTATCACGTTTGGTAGGTCTCCAAACCCAACATGCTGAGGCCTTAACAGCATTTGCCTGATTAACCCTAACAGCATTAACAACTGCTGAATATGGCCTAGCAGTATTAACTGCTTTTGGCCTAGCAGTATTAACTGCTTTTGCCTTGACAGTATTATTTTTTTGGGTAAACTTTTTGTTAGTTAATATTGTTTTTGATTGATAGGGCCTTTTTACAGTTGATTGTGCTGATTTTGAAAAACATGACATTGGTTTAGCACTAAAAACTGTAGATTTAGGATGAACAGTATTAACTGTCCTAGCAGTATTAAATGGTTTTAGTCCAGTTTTCATTAAAACTGCTCTTGGAACCATGTTCCTTTGAGCATTAGGGTGAGTCATGTTGGTAGTATAGTTGTAGTTTACCCTGTTATAATTATTCCCATATACCATCCTTTCTCTTTGATGGTATTTAAAATGAACCTGCACATGATCAAAACACCCACAAATGAAGCAAGCTTTGTTATACATCACAAAATCACTTCCTAGTTGATTGGACTTTTGTCCATTCCAGTTTCTTTGATTCCCCCTAGGACTTTGTGATCTATACATCTCAGCATGCCTAATTGACTTTTTAACTGATTTTTCGTGATTTTTAGGTTTGACAAACTCTATCTTTTTATCAACAAGAAAAATAGTTTCTTTATCAACATTAAGTGAAGACTCAACAAAGCTACTTGTGTCTTCTGATACTTGTTCTTTTACTAAAGAGTCATCAGAATTTTCCTTAGAATCATCTAATTTTTTTTATCACAAACAATGTTAGACTCTTGCTTACTATCCTTATAACCATAACTTTTAAATTCAGGGTCTTTGAATTCATCAAGACCAAAATAAGACAAATCAAGATTTTTACGTCGATTATATATTAAGGGATGGGGTGGAGGAACATCATTATACCCCAAACCCTTTTTACTTTTGTCAGTTATCTGACTCCCTAACAACTTGTCTAGGCTCTTTGAGGCATTATCAAATTTCTCAATTTTAAATTCAATGCCCTCTTTTTCTTGCTTAACTTTTTCAAACTCACTTTTAAGCACATTTATTTCATAGTCTTTGCAAGCTACTTCCCTTTTAAGAACTGCAACTTCTTCACTAAAAAGAACCTCATTCTTTCTATATGTGATAAGTTGTTCTTCTACAGTTGCTAAACCTCTTTTATAAGTAGCTGCTATAAATTCAGTTTGATTAAGCTTAACAATTAAATCATCACACTGTTTCTTAAGAGTTTCATAGTTTTTCAGACAAGTTTTAGTGCAAGTTTTATCATTGTATACCTCAGAGTCTGAAAACGCCATTAGAGCCATGTTTGTCTGAACCTGTTCTTCTGCCATATCACTCTAGTCAAAACCTACACCATCTATAGCCAACATTGCCTTTGAAGATGTGTCTTCATTGTTTCCTTGCTTCCTAGTGTTGTCTTGATATTTGAACTGACCCTCTTTGTTCCTTGGTGCTCTACATTCCCTGGCAAAGTGTCCCATCTTGTGATAGTTGAAACACTCTACCTTGGATTTATCATACCCAGCAGTATCATTAGCATTAATGAAAATTTTCTTTCTTGATCTCTGAAAGTACCTTTTTGCCCTCATACTTAGTAGAGAGAGCTGCCACTTCAAATCCATTGTTTCCAGATCATCTTCATGAATTTCCTCTAAGTCCTGCTGTAGGAGATTAGAACCATTGGGATTCTCAACCATAAAAGCATACACTGTATTATCACTGAAGTTAGCAGTACTAACTTAAGGACAAGCAGTGTTACGATTAGGGCTAACAGTACTAACTTTATATGCATGATTAGCAGTATTAACATCATTAGTACTACTAGTGCTTAGAGTAGTAAAAAAGGTTAAGTTTTGTGCACCACTACTTGCACCAACAGATTTCTTTACATCTTGTTCAACAATTTTGAAGTTGTTGTACAAATCATTAATGCTTATTGTTTTAATATCAGCCTTATTCATCCAGACTACAACATGAGTATTCTACTCAGAAGGCAAGCTTCTCAGAAATTTTGAATTTAAGTCTTCTTAAGTGATGACTACACCTAAAATTGCAAGCCTGCTAACAATCTTTTGGAGTCTATTAAAGATAGAGTCAATAGACTCTGTGCTTGATGCACTAAAATTTTCATATTGTTGCTTCAACAATGTCTTCTGTGTTTTCTTAGTGGCTTCATTACCTCCAAATCGTGTTTTGATAGCAGTAAACATTGTTTTAGCATCACTGTATTGACTGAAAGTAAGTTGATGTTCATTGGGAAGAGCCATGAGTAGCAAGCTTCTAGCCTTTACATCATTCTTTTTGTTAGTCTTTTCTTCAGCAGTTACAGGTACTGACATCTTTGTAACAGAAGTACCATTCTCTTATGTTGTTTGTGGTACAGATACCCATGACTTACCATTTTCTATGACCTCCCATAAAGCATATTCTTGTACCTAGAAGTATTGCTTGATTCTTATCACCCACATCTCATACTCACCTAGTTTGAGTATGGGTAGCTTAGCAGTAGTATTACTTTGTGCAGATTCAAATTCCATAACTTCTAGATCAAAGTTCAAGAACACAAGGCTCTGATACCACTTGTTGATCCCAACTAGATCTTGCAAACCTTGTAAAAGGGTTAGTTATATTGAATAGTTTCCAAGACAACTATGCTAGAAACTTTGTTGATACTAAGAGTAAGCGGAATCTACTCTTTTGTACTTAGAAGAATATCAATGTAATAGTAAACTGTAATGCAGTAGAATGAATGAATAATGAATATAACCAAAAAGCTTCAATATAACCAAAAATTTCCCAAATATTACAACTTCAGTCCCTAGGGAAATATTTATGAAACTTACCCTAGACTTCTAAGGACTTGTCACTTTGTTTTAAACTTAAACTATATAAACAAAAAACAATAGTTTTTTTCTCATTTGTTACAAAAACAATACACACACAAAACCCTATACACTCTCCCCACTCCCTCTCTAAATTATTCGGCGCTGTCACCGGAATCCGGCCAGATTCCGGCCAACTCTAGCCACCACCGTCGTCGGCCTCCTCCCCCTCCTCCAACCGCTGCATGCACACACCACTAAATCATCGCAGCCACCATATAACATGCACCAACCACCTCAACACCTCTTTTTACGATTTGTTGTTGATTACACATTTCTTGAAATATAATAACCTATAAAGACGAAGGGTGGTTTTGGATTTCGAATTTGTTTATTTATTTATTTATTTTTTATTGGGGGTTGTTTGCCGAACACACCCACCATAGGTGTGTGTTCAGGTTTGGCTTGGTCTCACCACGCCGCACCCTTGTGGTGTAGGCTTAGTGGTTACGTCGTTCTGTCGATTCTTTTTCTTGTTAAAACTGATCCGACATGCTCACCTAATAATGGGTGTTGTTTTACTATCGAAAGCTACCAATAAAGGTGGTGTTCGGTTCGGTTAGTCGCCACCACAGCCGCACCCTCGCGGTGTGGGGCTTGTGGTTATTATGTTCTTTTCTTTTAAACTAGTACTACCCTCTTTTTGATACCCAGCTCGAAAACACGCCCGGAAAGGGGTGTTTGTTTCTGCATAAAAACATCCTCAATGGGGGTGTTTGTTTGTTGAATTTTTAGCCCAAAAGGGGGCGTTTGGATCTGCGTTTTATAGCCCAGTTGGGGCGTTTGGTTCTGTGGTTAGCAGCAGTTAGGGCGCGTTTGGTTTAACTGCTGCACTACTAGGGTGCGTTTGGATTAACAAAACCCCAAACAGGGGTGTTTGGTTTAGGACAGCCCATAAGGGGGCGTTTGTTTTGCTGTTCAGCAGCCCCTAAGGGTGCGTTTGGGACATCGGTCCCTAATAAGGGAGCGTTTGGTTTAACTTATACTTAACATTTATGTAAATTTGACAAAGTACTAATCATGAGAGACAAAAATATTGTGATATGGATTGATGAAAAATATGAAATATTGTATTTTAAGATACATGGAAACGTTGTACAAATGGCAAGGTCATGCCGAAATTTATAAAAACTTATATACATAGTATTTTTCGTTTAGAACTTCTACTATATTAAAATCCGATAAAAGAACAAAGTATATATTCTTTATATTCTATTAAATTGTAATTATACAATAACACGAGTAATGATCGAAAACTATATTTTTACAACGAGATAACTATTTTAACTAAAACCAGTCAAGAAAAAGAAATACTAAATATTAAAGTATTATTTTATAAGTCCCGACTAAAGGACAATAATAACTGGTTAATAATTTTTAAACCACACCTTCTAATATATATAATATATAATAAAATATAAAATATATAGTAAGTGTAATTTAAAAACACAATCAATGATACCGAGAAGTAGTATAGAATGTTCCCGGGTCGTTTATCCCCAACGAGGCTGGACTGGAGAATCGATACAGTCAGAAGATTGGAGTTTGAATGAGAGAAATGATTTGAGAGTGTGGAAAGCTAAGTTAAACAATAACAAACAAAAACGATTAAGAAAAACCTAAAAATTATGAAATTAAGCTGAAAAAACGAGAGCACGAATCCCGAACAAAGGGTCAAAAACCTAAATTTTGCAAATTTAACCCTAAAACAAATTTAAAAGCTAAATTAGATTCTAAATGACAAATAACGAAGTTTAAAAAAAACTAGACTGAAAACGGAGGTCGTTTGACCCAAAAACGAGTCAAGACAAAAACCGTACCCGAGACTCGTTCTTTAAAAATCAAAAAGTTACAAAAATGACCCTACGAAAATTTTTATATTTTTCCTACGTAAAATATGACTAAAGAAAATTTTCTAAAAAAGAAAAATATTTTTTTTATAATTTTTATATTTTTTATGAATTTTTAAACTTTTAACTAAATTAAATTAAAAAAATACTAAACTATTTTTAAAAATTCTGAAAAAATTACCTAAAATACTAGACACTAAATACTACCTAAGAAAAATAAGAAACCCAAAATTCGGCTTATAAATAAGCCGAAAATAAGCTGGAAACAGCTTATAGCTTTAAGGGCCAAAAAGGGGTTAAATACTAAACCACTTGGGACTCTAACGTAGAAGTCCCAAGGGCGCAGCGGTAAGGCTTGGTTATAAAAAGGGGTGTATTGAGGGTAGAGGCCCGGGTTCGAGTCTTGCTCACCCGGGTTTCCCCTTATCTCCCCTTTTTTTATGAAAACTTTTTATACAACTTTGATAAGCTCATTGAGCTTATCATTTTTCATAACTAGGACTTTTTGAGAAAGCTTATAAATAAGCTGAAAAAATGGGCTTTTTGTTGGACAGTGGCTTTTTTTAAGCTTAAGGCTTAATGTGGCTTTTTCTCTTGACTTTTTAAACTACTAAGCTAACTTTTGAACACATAAGCTGAAAGGGATTTCTATCCCAACCTAAATAAGCACGTATGAACTAAAACCTAGCGACTAAATAAGCTAAAAAGAAAACTAAACTAGACAGAAAGCTTAAACAAGCTTAAAAGCAAATATGGCATTTTCTATTTGGCTGTTAACACTCAATAAGCAAAGAAAGGACTAATAAGCTAAGACAAATAGAAAACCAAGCTAAATAAGTAAAAGGGAATAACAAGCTATGACTAATAAGCTCCTAATAAGCTAGAAAAAGAAAATAAGCAATTTACTAAACTAAACTAAATGAAACAGTCAAAAAGCCTACTTTGGGCTTAAATTTAGGCTACCTAGAGGACAAGCTAAAGGCTACAACTAAAGGGGCTTAAAAAAGGGCTTATTGGCTTTTTAGAAAAGCCAAAAGCTTGGGCTGAGGCCCCCTAATTAGCTAGAACTATGGGGCTTAAGGACAAATAAGCTAAAAGGTGGGCTTGAAAAAGGGTGTCTAGCACCAGGGGAAATGGGCTAAAAAAGGGCTTAATGCTCAAATTGCAAAACTTAGTTAAAACAGATGAAAAGAGGCTTAAGAAAAGCCTATATTCAAAATTCCATTTTCTAAAAACAAAGTAAACATGCTGGTTTTTTCTTTTGAAAAAGAGCTTTTTCTTAAACTAAAAGATGACACAAAAATCTTTTTGGCAGTTTTGACTTAGGTAACTAATGACTCAAAACACTTTTTAGAACTTGTTTAGACACCCACAAAGGACACACTTTTGAAACCTAAACTCAAGTATTCAAGAGCTTATCCAAATAAGCTCTTTGAGCTTCTTTTAAAACTAACAGACTTAAGTGGTAACTTAGAAAACTTGAAAAGCACTTCTTTAACTTAAAAACTTTGAAAAACAGACTCACAAGGGCTTAAGGACTTAAGCCAAAGTTAGACCATTGACACCAACCCATTACATTCTTGTTTTGACCCATTTTGGGCTTAACCCAAACACCCCTTAATGTTTTAAAAACGAATTTTTAAAACTGTAAAGACTAGCTTAAGCACAAAATTTTGAAAACAAGTATTAAGCAAGCATGGTTAAGCACAATAAGGTAAAAAGAACAGGTAAATAAGCACTTTGAAAAACTAATAAGCTACAACAGTAATAAGCTTATCTAAGCAGTTTAAAGCAAATGGTAAGTGAAAGACTACAAAAGCAACTAAAAAGCATTTTTAAGCATAACTAAACACATATAAGCACAATAAGTCATTAATAAGCTGAAAATAAGCCACAATAAGCAATGCTACAGTAATTTTTAAAAAAGTTTAAAGAGAAAGCATACCTTTGATCCTTGCTCAAAACAGGATAAAGAGTACCTAAATAAGCTCTAAAACCTACCCATTAGCTTATAAATAAGCTAGACTAAGCATACCAATGAGCCATCCATTATTGCTCATTCATCCTTTATCAAACAGTGACCCTTTCTTTTTTCTTTCAATTTTTCTTAAGTTCTTTGTATCAAAGTAAAAAACAGGTTTATAGAGTGACTTATATTAAGCTTAAAAGTTAGCTTCAAGAAACAAGAACTTGGACAACAATTTTAAACTTAAATCTCCATTTTCATTAAAAGAAATTACAAGTACATGAAAGTTTAACTAAGTTACACTAAACAAACTAAAACTGAACTTCTAAAACTTACACACTAAAAAAAACTAACTCTTTGCCACAATGGCTTACAAAGGCTTTTATAGCCAAATAAGCTAGGGTTTGCACTTGCCCTTGTCTTTACTTGTTGTGCTTGTTTGCTGAGACATTTACCCGCTCTTGTGCTTGTTGTGAGTGTGTAGAAAACACAAACAAATCCTGGCCCTTCATTTATCTTGGTGCCCACTCAAATTTACAACAACCATTGATTCGAATTGGTGGGTTTTTGGATTGCCAGCTTGGCATACCCATGTGGGGGTGGGGTTTAGTTATGGTGATGGTTTTGGAGTGATGTGGGGAGTCAACGAGGTATGAGAGTGACAGGAGGGGGAAGTTATAAGTTTGGCGGGAAATGTGTGGGAGAGATGTACAGTAGTTCAAACGGGGTGAGGGTTTGTGTTTTTGTCAAGAATGGCCCCTCAAGTATATTCTTGTCCTTGCAATTTCAGTCCTTGGTTTATGATAGTTTGGGGATTTGACAGAAAATACCCCCCCGTGGTTATATAAGTTATTACACCACAAGTCCTTGTGGTGTATAACTTTCTAGGGTTGGCAGGGTTAGCCCTTGTGGTTAATACTTTAGGCAGTTGGCAGTTTTAGCCCTTGCAAGTATTTTCTTTATTTCCTTCTTTAAAATAAGTTTAGGGACTTGGCAAGTTTGGCCCCTAAACTTATTTTTCTTCACTTTTTGACTTCTGGATTTGTCGGGGTTGACTTTGGTTGACTTTTTCACACTTAGGCTTTATCTTGACTTTGTCTTTTCCATTCCATGTCCGGTTTTGTCGTTTTGGCTTCGTTTTTCGTCTCTTTCTTAGATATCCATTCCTACACAACACAATTAGCAAAACAAGCATATTTTTGGCATTTTAAGTCCGTTTTTGGTTATTTTAACTTGTTTTTAAAGGTAAAAGGTGTGTGTAATTAAACACATACCAAAGTGTTAGTGGTTTAAGTTGCTTTCCATTTAGTAGGCATTATTAGGATTCTAGATCAGCTTTTAGTTTGCAATTTGAGCTTAACTTGAGCTTTGTGCAACTGTTTTAGTTGAAATAAGCAAAAGTGAGTTTAAAACTCCACTTTCTGTGGATAGATTTTCAAAAGCTCTTAGAGAACTTAATCTTTGTTTTCAGCAAAAGTTGTTTTTATAAAAAATACTTAAAAATATGTTTCCTTTAAGTTTTAGTATTTAGTTTTTGCAAAAAGTGAAAAAGAAAAAAAAATATAGCAAAAAGGTGCTAAGCACCCTTTGAACCCAGGACCTCAAGCTCATAGCACACACGCTTTACCATCTGCTCTAGTGGGACAAGTTGTCCACTTCCCTTTCCATTTTAACTTTAAACATGTTTTCTTTTCTTTTTCTTAAATTTAAGCCGTAGCTAAATAAGCTGTTTTAACAGCTTATTTGATAAGCTGAGCTTCTCCTTTTATTTTTCTAGTGATCTTTATTGCATCTTAGATTTTTCCTAAATTTTTCACAATTTTTCATTAATTAGTTTAATTTCTAGGATTTTTCGAAAGTTTAAATTTTAGAAAATTCATAAAAAATAGAAAAAGTTTCAGAAAATTACAAAAAAATAGTTTTTAGTTTTATAAAAAGTACTTTTAGTTTTACATTTATTAAAATCATTTTCACCTCTTTTAGATTTTTATTCTCATTTTTGAGCTTTTATTTTTAATTTTAAAAATAGGATTTTAATTTTTAAAATAGTTAAAAATTGTTTTCTGAGTTTTTATGTTAATTTAGACTTTTCTAAGTTTAAAAATCATTTTTCCTAATTTTTAGAACTTAATTTGCTATTTTCTAGGATTTAATTAGATTAAATTAGTTTTTAATTCATAATAAATTCAAAAATTATCAAAAAAAATATTTTTCTTTTTCCTAAAATTTTCTTTTGTCTTATTTCAGGTTTAGAAATTTAGTTTGCAATTTTAAAGTTTAATTTGGTCTTATTTGCTTAATTATCGCGTTTTATTTGTTTACCGTTAATTGTTTAAGTATTTAATTGCTTTTAATTGTTCATTTAAATTGTTGCTTTATTTAGTAGTTATATATACTCAAAAATATCTTTTCTCTCATTCAAATCATAATCCGAGCTAAAACATGGTTTTAATTTCACAAGTCGTTGGGGAAATGACCCGGGTGATCATACTTCCCGGTTAAATTTACGTATTATATATTATATATATCTTTTAGAGTGAGCTTTTCTTAAGGGAGACTTTAGGAAAGTTCTTAATTGCTCTTTTGGAATATTATATCGTATATTTTATCGCGTATCAACCCTCATCACTTCCAGGTGTGTAACCTCCTGGGAGAGGTAAATCATGAAGTGTGATTGGTACATTAACCGTCAATTCAAATTGATGTTCCATCCTGCCCTCCCCACTTCTAGATGTGTGACCTTCTAAGAGAGGTGGTTCATTGGGCTTTTCAAGCACTCTCTCAGACCTAGTCTGAGCAGGAGCACCCCCATGGTGTCTTGGCACCTAGGACTGTCACAAGTATCCATACCCTGAGGAATGTCAACATTAGGCATTACCGTGGTCTGGGTCCTAGTTATGTTATCACTGTCATGTGCTGCATCTAAGCTAGCAGCAGTAGTGATAGCCCTTTTCCACACTGTCACCCCCTCTTTATGGACAGCCTCATCTCCTCCAAGGTCTTGAGGTACACTAGTCTGAGGTAACTTAGTGTCCTTTATAGTTTTCCTACGTGTTTGAGCCTTTCTTTTTCTTTGATATGTAGTTGGAGATAGGAGTAGTTGCTCAATGTGAGCTTCAGTTTGAGGTTCATGAAAAATTTGGTTGTGAGGTAGAGGGTGTGGGTTGGGGTTCAGGGGGTGTTGTTAAACCGTCACCCTCAGGTGCTTGGTTATGCACCAACAGTATCAACGGTAACAAGCAGTACTGATATTAGCCTGGCAGTATTAATATTAGTCTAACAGTATTAATATTAGTCCAA